>BPLR01012537.1:0-41289 GCA_021605095.1 Caerostris extrusa
TGCCTTTTTCATTAATTACCTATTTAAGAAATTATATGCAACAAGACAGATTACGCAATTTAAATATTCTATCCATCGAATATTCTATGGCCAGAAATTTCCACTTTGATGCTGTCATTAACACTTTTTCTGAAAGAAAAAAATTTAATGAATAAAATTTTACTAAAAATACCTGTAATTTTAATTTAATACCCTTTTAAATTAAAATTTCACAGTACCAACCAAAAAAATAATACGTATTTTACGTAGCACTTTATTAAAATAAAGTACAATAATGATACTTTGCATTGAAGGTCCCCATTCGAAAAATTTGCCGCGGGCTTCAAATGATATAGTATTACGCCACTGTGTTTTGCACTGTGTTAACTTTTTCATTAGAGTAATCAAAATCTAAGTATAAAATAAAAAACAACCAAAATAATTCACACAGAAATTAATAGGATATTCTTATTAAATTAGTCTTAGTTTAGCCTCTAGCCAATCTATCATAAGACTGCTACGTTTTTTTTTTTTATCAAAAATTCTTATTAAACTTTTTATCTGAAGTGAAAAAAATATTTATTAAATAATTCTTGCTGTATTTCTCAAAATTAGCAGAAAATCCCAAAAATATTTTACAAAATGTCTCAAAATTATTTAATTTTCTACTAAAAAGCATTCTTAACATTTTAACATATTGTAATTATAAGAATTTAAATATATTTTTTTGAGTGAGTAGCAACATTTTAATTTTCCTTTTTTAAAAAAATCGTTGGAACAAGAATTCAAAACAAATATTATTTCGCCGTTTTTGAAGTTTAGCAAATTATTAATTATGTGAAAATAAGAATATTTTTTTACAAGAAATTCGAGAATATCCAGTAAATTCTGAATAACATTATTTTATCGCTGAACTTGATGAAATTCAGACATATCAGTAATTTAATATTTTAAAATAAGAATATTTTGGTAAAAATCGCAATTTAGGGGACAAGGTTATTTTGGGGATTTTTTCGTCGCCAACATTGCGCCAAAATACTGCTCGATTGTCTAACTGAAGTGCAAACCCTATTGGAGCAAATTTAACTCTTTGTTCTTTTTAATAAAGCTAACACTAATCTTTTCCACAATAACTCTAATTTTAATCTAAAACTTCTAAAATAAATTGCAAATATTGAAAAAAACCTACATTAAATTCTGACGAACTGTTCTTTAGCATATAAGTACAAAATAGCATCTCTAATTTTAATATTTATTGTGTATTAAACGTATTTACCTCCAAACATATAAATGTTGCCTATTTTATATAAAAAATTACAAGTATGAAGTTTAATTTCATGATCAAAACTAAAAAAAAATTCATGTATAAGGAAACGATTATATACTAGATTACATGGAACTGATGTACATTACTCTTTGATTATTTGCTTTTGTTATTTTTGTTAAATTTTGTTATTTTTGTTAAATTTTGTTATTTTTGTTAAATTTTGTTATTTTTGTTAATTTTTGTTATTTTATGTTAAAATGATTGTAACAAAAAATAAATTTACTGATATAATAAGTATTCAAAATTAAAATTACGACCACAAATCATATCACATAAACCTTCTAAAAGGCCTCATTCACGATGAAAGTTGCGTTGTGTAGATGCTGTCATCATATTTCCATCCTAGTGCTCTCATGTATGGTGTAACATTAGTTTGCTATTTTTTTTCTCCTTTGGCACAACATCCCAATGATGCGCCAAGACAATCTGCCTAGTTTTCGAGAAGGTTTCTTTTTACAGGGTTGGGTTGTCTACCCTACGATCAATTTCTGCCATTCTAAAATAGTATCTCTGTTCACTTTTGAGAATAGGAGGCAGTTATTTCTATGATTTTAGTCCATCCCTTTATTAATCTCATACTATTCCAAGAAAAACTTATCTTGCTTCATAAAAACATTCAGTCTTTTCCTTAACACCTTTTTTGCATCAAATTGATGTGTATTTTTGTTTCGTGCATTACTTTTTAAATAATGCAAGTAACTAAACTGGAAGTTAAGAAGAAATTCAGTTGAAGAGTCAGAAGAAATCAGAACAAAAAATTAAAGTTGAAAAATAATAAAAATAAAATTTCTTTAATTTGAAATGCGAAATAAAGAAGGAATCAACTGTTATTAATTGTTATATTCTACTTGAACCATTAGCAATAATTTTTCAACACTGTACTGATAATGTCTTTATATAAATTCAACGACTGCGATCTAGAATCGAATCTCCATTCAATCTGGAATAAATGGAATATATATGGATATATATATATATATATATATATATATATATACATGTCCAAAATTACTCCCACGCACTGTTTCCATTTGTTTTGTTGGGGGTAATTCTGGAAACAAGTCTTCAACCGTCCGTGAGATAATTCGAGTCGAAGCAAGTAAAATCCGATTCTCAGTCCGGGCTATTCCATTAGCGAATGCAAATACGTCGTGGCTGTCTTTTCGCGTAACGTCCCGTGCGATCCGCCAAATAAAGGCTGAAGTGCGGGGGGCGGACCAGGCGACGCCGTTCCTGAGAAGCAGACTCATGTCGGGCTCTTTGATGGTGCCGGCCATCGCTGCTCCCATGCAATCGCTGGCTTCGCCAACTGTTCCTTGTCATTAAGCCTCGCTGTGTTTCATTGAGAATGGCACGGCCTGTTTATGCCTTATTTAACTCGGGTCCAGTTCGGTGCTTATGGTTTGGTCGTGAGTTATGGTGTCGTCAGACAATCGTTTTTGTTCTGTGCGTGGGCGGGTTTTTGGACTAGTTGTACTGATTACGATTGTCCAATTATATGGAGGCCTGTGTCCAAAACTTTGATAAACCCGATTTCTTTTTTTATTTTTGAGAGTTACAAAAATATTGGATACCGTTACTCCTAATTTTATCCCAAGTGGCTAGCGCTCTGGCCTTTTGTGCCACAGACTTCAGATGCGAATTCTGGAGGCGGCATGGATGTTTGTAAGTTATTCGAATCTGCTTATCCCGACTGTATGTCCCGATCTCTTCATCCTCGTGTGCACAAGATGACCGTAGAGCGACAAAACAAACCGAACCTAATTTTATCTTTAACACCGAAATAGTCCTACTCGTGGCCTAGAGGTACAGAAGCGAGGGGTGGATAAGATTCGAATACCATTTCCCTGTTCGTTGCGTTCACTACTATCCGAAACGAGGAGACACGATGGCGATTGGTGCAATGTTTACAAATATCTGACATCGATATCCTGACAAGTTTCCTGACAAGCAAATGAAGGGCTGGTATTGCTGGAACATCAAAATGTTTTCCCAAAGGAATTGTTCTCGGTTCCATAAATGCTCGTTCTAAATAAGTTGAGCATTAGGCCCACTGACCACTGACCAGGTCAGTGGATCTAATGTTCCTCTGATACCGTCCTAATAAATATCTTATCCACTAAACAGGCCCACTGACAATCAGCAACACACACACGAATGTAAGCTACTATGATGCCACACACCATGGATATTAAGCGGCCTCGTGGCCGATTGGCTAGCGCTTTGGCCTTTAGTTCCACAGGCTTCAGGTTCGCACCCTGATTGTGGCATGGAGGTTTGTTAGTAATTCGGAATCCACGCAGCCAAACTTTAGGTCGCAGTCTAATTAACCTAAAGTCTACACAAATGACTGTACAGCGACAAACCTAACCAAATCTGAGATATTAATGCCGAAGTGCAATGACACACTCACGAATATATATATATATATATATATATATATATATATATATATATATATATATATATATATATATATATATATGTATACATATATATTTGTCAAACTAAGGGTTTTGTTTCCAAACTCGACAAGCTATACCAAACTCAGTAAATGTTAGTGCTGGATCCATTGAATGAGTAGATCGAAATATCATTCCTTTGACCTTGAGGATGAGAAAGGGAGCTACTAGGATGCCACTCTTAGGATATTAATGCTGAACGGCAGTGACCAAATGTGGATGTTATGAAGTAGGCCTTTTTTCCTTACTTTGAATGCTGAATTTACGACATATCTGCCATTGTAGTGGTTTTTTATATATTTGATTTTGCTGGGAATTTAAAAATAATGATTACTGTTTCACATGATGTACATCTTTGATAATGTCATCATATTGATTTTTTTAGAGAAATTTTCAAACATCATTTATTCCTTTTATAGCCAATAATTTTAATTTCAAATCATTTGTTAATATGATGTAAATTCAGCATTAACTACAATACAAAATTGATGGTCTGTTATACAAATACAATTTATAAATTTACCTATTTATAACAGAAAATTTCTTTATATCATAATATAAAAATTATTTAATGAAACTTATTCAGTGTGACAAAGCGAATTGTCTGCAAAAATTTCGAGCAAATATTCTAATTTTTATGTATTTATTTATTTGAAAACATAAGAATATATAATCTGAAAAATTCTATTAAATATTTATCTATCATGACAAAAATTAAATTTTTGAAATTTTTTTAAAGAAACGAAATTTTTCGTATTTTTAATATTTTTTTTAAATTTGTGGTTGAGATCAAAATTAAATCAAATGTTATTCGATTCAAAAACCGATCAACAAGAGCCTTTATTGGTTTTGAAGGGGAACATTTATAATCATATAAGGCAATGAATTACATCTTATAATTCCTTTTAACTGAAAGAGTAATGTAGTTAGTAAAGAAAAATGTTGCACGAAATAATCCAAAGCATTATTTTTTCTTTTGAAAAATACTTAAAAGTGTGTGTTCCTC
Organism: Caerostris extrusa; assembly: GCA_021605095.1. Taxonomy (NCBI): domain Eukaryota; kingdom Metazoa; phylum Arthropoda; class Arachnida; order Araneae; family Araneidae; genus Caerostris; species Caerostris extrusa. Next base: position 4,775 of record BPLR01012537.1, read on the forward strand.
TTAGGATTATATTCTCCAATCGTCTTAATTTGGATTTAAAATTATATTTTAATTATCAAATAGGAAATAGAAATAGAAATAACAAATCTGAATATTATCAACATTCGTAAAAATATATCTAATGATGATATTTTTTTCATCATTATTAATTTAAATATTTATATTCAATAACAACTTCTATCAATACAATATTAAATTTTTGGAAACTTCTTTAAGATTCTGATAATTTTTTTCTAATTTCTGGATTTAATTAAATGAAAACGTCATAAATCCTTTGAAGAATTTTGATTAGAAAAGCGTTATAAATCGATTGGATAAATTTTGATTAAAAACTTCATAAATGGTTTAGATAAATTTTAATTAAAAAAGCATTTTTAATTGATGGGATAAATTTTAATAAATTAAAAGCTTCAAAATCGTTTAGATAAATTTTAATTGAATTTTTGAATGAAAATTTTTCTAATTTCTGGATTTAATTAAATGAAATTGGAAGAATTTTGATTAAAAAGCGTCATAAATCGTTTAGAGAAATTTTGATTAATAAAGCGTTATAAATCGTTTGGATTAATTTTGATTAAAAAGCGTCATAAATCGTTTGGATAAATTTTTGATTGAAAAAGCGTCATAAATCATTTGGATAAATTTTGATTGAAAAAGCGTCAAAAGTCATGCTGAGTTATTTAAAAAAATAAAATCGTCATAAATCGTTTGGATAAATTTTGATTGAAAAGCGTCATAAATCATTTGATAAATTTTGATTGAAAAAGCATCAAAAGTCATTTAAAAAAAAAAAATCGCCATAAATCGTTTGGAGGAATTTTAATTAAATATAAGCGTTATACATTGTTTGATAAATTTGTATTCAAACAAGTATCATAAATAGTTTGGGTACATTTTTGTTTAAAAGCGTCATAAATTGTTTGGAGTTATTTTAATAAAATATAAGCGCCATAAATCATTTAGATAAATTTTAATTAAAAGTTCGTTATAAATTGATTGGATGAATTTTGTTTAATAAAGCATTATATATCGTTCAGATAAATTTTGATGAAAAAAGCATCATAAATCGTTTGGAGAAATTTTGATTGAAAAACCGTTTAGAGAATTTTAATTAAAAAAACGCATTATAAATTGTTTGGAGAAGATTTTAAATATCTGGAATTAAAACTTGAGAATTTAGCGAGGTTAATAAATTTTTTTAGGCTAAGTATCCGATCGCAGTACACAAAATTTCCTGCGCAAGCAGCAAGAGTAAAAACTTGTTTATTTCGATCTTCTTGAGGAAGTGGGCCATTGAAAAGATTTCTTTTCATGTATGCTTTATCCATGTTTCTTGATTAAACGACAGTGGCTAAGCGTAGGAGTTCCAGCATATTCCAGTCCTGATTTGCTTTTGAATGAGAAAAAGATAGAGAAAGTGAGAGAGAGAGAGAGAAAGGTTTCAACGAGTGCTTGAAGAAAGCGTATGCAATCTTGATAAGAAGACGGGTTTTTCTTCTTTTTTTTTTCTTTTTGTTTACTTTTTTTTCTTTCTTTTTTTTTTTTTACTTAGTTTAATACTTTTTTCCCGCCATCTTTTCACCAGGTCGTTCCAAGAATCTTGAATGAATAGAATTCGAGTTCTTTCTTTTGTGTTGTTGCATCTTTTCCAGAAGATCTTATTGGATATTTTCTCTGAAAGTTCTGTAAATGGTGGGGAGATTTTGATGAAATTAATCTTTTGTGTGTGTACAGAAGAGCAGGATTAAGTGAAAAGTATTGGATTTATGAATCATGCTATTGGAGAATTCGTCCTTCAATTGAATGGTGGTTTTGGATATCATTGAATTCTTTTCGAATCTTTTTGCGGGAAACTGCATTAAAATGCACCATTTACATACCGAGCATACGTCACACATTTAAATTTATTTTATCGGACGAAGTAAACTAGTTCATGGAAAAATTAAAACATAGTGGGTGATATATTACACCACTTTTTCCTGTGTTCTCCAATACTTTTTAAATTTTAAGAGAAATGATGTATGATATTTTTAAAATTATGTAAAAAGAAACAGTAAGAATAGCTAGTGTAAAAGACAGCAACATTTACAGAATTATTTCAAAATATCATTATCTTTTTGTTTGTTTGAACTTGAGTGGATGAATAAAAAGTATTTTATGAACGATGGAAAATTTGAACAAGATATATATATATATAGGAAGAGTGTGAGGTAATATAAGGAATTGAAAAACTTATTCAGTATGATAAAGTGAATTGGCTGCAAAAATTTCAAGTAAATTTCCAATTTTTGTTTATTTGTTTGAACACTTAAGAATATATAATTTGGTGAATTCTATTATATTCTTACCTATTATAAAAAATAATTCTGACGTCATTATTATTTTTTTTTAAATTTCCGGTTGAGATAAAATTAAATCAAATGTTATTCAATTCAAAATCCGATCAACACACACGCCATTATTGTATTTAATGGATTTGTAATATCATGTAAGGTAGTGAATTACATCTTATAATTCCTCTTAACTGAAAGAGTAACATAGCAAAAAAAAAATGTTGCAGGAGATAATACAAAGTATTATTTCTTTCTTTGAAAAATATTCAAAAGAGTGCGTTCCTCTTAGGACTGTGTTCTCCAATCGTCTTATTTCGGATTTGATAGAATATTTGACTTATCAAATAGAAAATAAAACTAGGAATAACAAATCTGAGTAATATTAACATCCGTAAAAATATACCTAATTATGATATTTTTTGTCACCATTATTAATTCAAAGATCTGAATTCATAGACAATCTCTATCAATGCAATGCTAAGTTTGTAGAAACGTCTTTAAGGAAAAATATTATGATAATTTTTTTTTTAAATTTCTGGATTTAATTAAAAGAAAACGTCATGAATTGTTTGGATAAATTTTGATTAAAAAAAGCATCATGAATCGTTTGGATAAATTTTATTCAAATAAAAGTATAAACCGTTTGGATAAAATTTGATTGAAAAAAAAAATCATAAATTTAGTTTGAATAAATTTTGTGTAAAAATTTATCCTAAATAGTTTGGATACATTTCGTTTAAAAAAGCGTCATAAATCGTTTGGATAAGTTTTTTTTGATTAAAAAGAAATCAATTTATATATTGATTGGATAAATTTTGTCAAAAAAAAAAAGCGTCATATATGTTATATATTGTTTGAATAAATTTTGATTAAAATAAACGTAATAAATCGTTTGGATAAATTTTGATTAAAAAGCGTTATAAATCGTTTGGATAAATTTGTTTTAAAAAAGCGCCATAAATCGTTTGGAGAAATTTTGATTAAAAAAGCATTATATATTGACTGGATAAATTTTTATTAAAAAAAGCGTCATAAACAGTGTGGAGAATTTTAATTAAAAATGCATCTTAAATCGTTTAGAGAAAATTTTAAATATATGGAATTAGAACTTGAGAATTTATCGAGGTTAATAATTTTTTTTTTTTTTTAGGCTTAGTATCCGATCGCAGTACACAAAATTCTGCGCAGGCAGCAAGAGTAAAAACTTGTTTATTTCGATCTTCTTGAGGTAGTGGGCCATTGAAAAGATTTCTTTTCATGCATGCTTTATCCATGTTTCTTGATTAAAACGACAGTGGCAAAGCGTAGGAGTTCCAGCATATTCCAGTCCCGATTTGCTTTGGAATGAGAAAAGATAGAGAAAGTGTGAGAGAGAGAAAGGTTTCAACGAGTGCTTGAAGAAAGCGTATGCAATCTTGATAAGAAGACAGATTTTTCTTCTTTTTTTTTTTTTTTTTTTCCTTTGTTTACTTTTTTTTTTTTTTTTTTTTTGCTTACTTTAATACTTTTCCCGCCATCTTTTCATCAGGTCGTTCCAAGAATCTTGAATGAAAGAATTCGGAGTTCTTTCTTTTGCTTTGTAGCATCTTTTTCAGAAGATCTTATTGGATATTTTCCTGCGAGTTTTGTAAATGGCTGGGAGATTTTGATGAAATTAATCTTTTTGTGTGTGTACAGAAGAGCAGGATTAAGTGAAAAGTATTGGATTTATGAATCCTGCTATTGGAGAATTCTGTCCTTCAATTGAATGGTGTGTTTTTTGGATATCATTGAATGCAACATTCTTTTAAAATCTTTTGAAGGAAACTGAAGAAAATGTACCATTTACATATTGAGAATACATCACACATTGTAATTTATTTTATCTGACGAAGTAAACTAGTTTATGGAAAAATTAAACTTAGAAAAATACTGTTTGAAATGAATTTTATGCCTGTGTTCTCCAATACTTTTTAAATTTTAGGTAATATATTACAGCTCACTTCATGGACCATCAAAAATACTGCTTAAAAATGATTTTTATGCCTGTGTTCTTAAATACTTGTTTAATTTTAAGAGAAATGATATAGAATATTTTTAAAATTATGTGAAAAAAAACATTAAGAATAACTAGTACTCGGCACTTTTATTTGTAAATTATTCTTTAAGATTTCAAGATACACCATTCTATCCATAATGCCATCTATGAAGACAAGACCACTGTATATTATATATATAAAAAAAAAGTGAAATAAATTGGAGAAATTTTAATCTTTAATAAAATTCACACTCATCACGATGACACTATTCATTTCATTATCATTCTTATTTTTATTAGATTCATAATTCAGTTAGACCTATTAGATAGGACTAATTAATTTGGACTCTATGATCCAAATACAAAAAATAATTCTTCAATAATTATTCTCGCATTTTTGTGAGGTAATTATTTAAATGAAAGGTAATTAGATTCATAATTCAGTTAGACATATTGGATAGGACTAATTATGATCCAAATCGAAAAAAATTGGTGCATCTATGCTTAAGGGTAAAAATCCGTTTATTTCGTTCTTCCTGCAACAGATCTTCTTTAAGGTACATTGAAAGGATTCCTTTTTATGTATGCCTTATCAATGTCCGACTAAAACGACCGTAGCTAAGTATAGGAGACTACAGCATATTCCAGTCACGATTTGCTCTGGAAAAGAGAACGAGACAGAGATTTGGACGAAAGTTAGCAGAAAAGCGTATGCAATCTTGATAGCAAGACGACTTCCTTTTTTTTTTTTTTTTTTGTTTTCTTTCTTTTTATTTAGCACTCTTTTTTTTTCTTTTTCCCCGCCATGCTTTCATCAGGTCGTTCCAAGAATCTTGAATGAATAGAACTCGGGGGATCTTCTTTGGGTAGAAGGCTTGTTGCTTTTTTTATGGGGATGGTTTTATCAGGTATTTTCCCTGGTTCTGTAAATGATGATAGGGTTTTTATGATCAAATTGATACTATGTGTGAACAACACTAACAACAATAAAAACAGGAAAAGTGTTGGATTCATGAAAAGTTATTATAGGAAAATTTGTTCTCTATCTTTTTTTTCTTTTGAATCGGTGGGCGTCGTGTTCCATTTATGGATGCAACTAACAGCCCACAGTCATGCTTTCATCAGGTCGTTCCAAGAATCTTGCATTTTCGGGGATCTTCTTTGGGAAGAAGGCTCCAGTTGCTTTTTTATGGAGACATGAACAACCCCAACAAATAAATCATTGATGAAAAGGCTATGTAGTCTTCTGGAATCGGTGAGGAATTTAACAGAAGGTGGAACATCAGACTTTGGTCCCTGTCAGTGAGGAATTTGAGATATAGTGGGCCCCGAACAGTCCACGGATGGATGTTGAGAGGAGGACAGTGTCTACAGGGAGTACTTTTAAGTGTAACTTCTCCACATTATTATCTTTTTTGGGAGAAAATCCAGAAATCTTTCCTCTAGACAACCTGACTATCGAATGTGAAATGCTTTACATGCACTGTCATAATCTTCATCGATTTTTCTCGCTTCTGAAAAGAGGTCCCCAGAAGACTCGAACCTGGAACGTTCTGCAAGCTAACTTCTTACATTACAATTGAGAACATAAATTTGGTTTTGTCTTATATTGCAACATTATTTTTTGGATATCATTGGTTTGCAAACGATTTTCAAAGAAATCACCAGGATAAAAAAAAAAAAGTCGATTGAGAGAAAGAGATAAATGTGTTTATTATTTCAGTATTGAAATTCATTTTGATTGACAGGATAATTAAAAACGTATATTGTAATAAATAATATAAAGTAGTATTTTTACTTGTAACAAATTGAGTCTTAAATTAGTATATATTGTTTATTGTTGTTTTATTTATTAATAAAAATAAATCATTATATTAAATAGAATATCGATGAAAGATTCTTTTTTTTTTTCCATCATAATAAATAAACAAGATTTCCGTTTCTCCAGGTGGTAACAATCTGGTTTAAAAAGTAATTTACCACTTGGAAACTCACAAATTCATATAGGAATTTAATTTTATAGTGGAAATCAAATTAATTAGTTATATTTAAAACATTTTGGAAAATTAAATAGACCAAATTCCTTAAATAAAACTGCCTACTTTTTTTGGTAAATGTTATAAATTGACTATCAGAATCCGCCATATGTTGTTCTGTCAAAAAAAAAAAAAATGCATTGTAAAAAATAACATAACGCGCATATATTCTCCATGTTCCCATACATGCGCATACTCATTTTCATGGATATCGTTTGAACGGTATATAAGATGAAATGCTGCAACACCATCTGGTGGCAAGTAACAATAAAGTGGATAGCGCGAACTTATTTTTTCCTTACTCGAATACATATTATTACGAATTTTCATGGCACATTGGTTGAACGGTACAGAAGGACTGCAGCCCCATCTGGTGGCAACTTTCAACAAAGGGGATAGCATAAAACATTCTCCATGTTTTGTCAAACACACACACAAAAGTTCAACACAATCGATCCAGCCGTTTAGGAGGAGTTCTGTGACAAACACATATACAGAACAATTATATATAAAGAATATATATATATATAAAGATATATAATATATATAATTAAAAATATTATAAAAAAGAACTTGACTTGTATGTCGGAGTTAAGACTTACGTTAGACTTAGAACGTACTTGTCGAAATCTAATTGTTCGTAATTTGTATGGAAGGCTTTACAATTTACAGTTTTACGTGTTTGCCTAAATGAAAAAAAAAAAAAAGGGAAAATTATGTGTTCTTTTTGTTATAAAATGAATACATAAATGAGATTTATTTTATAATGCTTTGTTTATAATGTTTAAAATTGTTAAATTTCACTACACTTCGAAGAGCACAACGTTTTGCCAATCTTTAAAAAAGTTAAATCCTCTAATCTCATTTTAAAAAAAAATACATACCAGACAATGTAATCCATTTAATTCACGTTTCTTAAATGGATTTCGAACAAAGCAACAAAAAAAAAAGATAAAAAAGAAACACCACAGTAGCATTGATATTTATTGAGAGTGAATTATACTAAAGAAAATAAATAAATAAATAAATAAAAAAAAGCGCGAATTAGACATTCGTTAAACTATGGTTAAACCAAGGTCAAGCAGACGAGATTAAATTCGATACGATCTATTTTTAGTAGCTGCGTTCTATTTTTGGAATGGAGCCTAGAACGCCTTATTTTAGTTGTTCTAGTAATGTGCTTCGTTAAAATCAATAAACAGAGAGCTAACATTCTAAAGCATTGCGACAAAAGAATTGTTCTTAGTCGAATGTTTCCGGTACTGTTAGCAAATGTATTCTGAATTCTTTTTTTTTTTTTAGAATTCTTTTTAGAACGTTTAGTCATGTAAAGTAATTGTAAATTAAGCTGGACGTGGTTGTAACAATTACCTTTTGTGATAAATGCTGCAGTTTAAGATAATTCAGTTTGGATTTGTGAAAACACTTTAATGAATAGTGAATTTAAATTATTTGAGTGTCACGCTCTGTCTGTAAACATTGTTGGGCATTGTTTAAGTCTGTGATTAGTTACTGGTGGCTCGATTGTTGTTAAGACTCTGATTTTGTAATCGATGGAAAGAAAAGTGAGGAACTTATTGAATTTGCAGACATCAAAATGTGTTGAATATTCAGCAGAAAGAATATATTAAATGCATAGTAATTCGGAAAAATAATAAGTATTTATTTAAACATGGACTTATGCGATCGGTCTCAAAAAAGTAGGATGGAAATATTTTCTGCAGACAAAAATTAATCATCTTAAGTAAATGAGAAAAAAAAAATGACATAATATAAATTTTTGATAAAAAAACTACTTTAATTACGTTTGCCTATAATCTTAACTATCTATATCTTTTTTACATATGTTTTTAAACTGTCTTTTCTAGGAAAAATATTTATTTAAATACTGACTTATTTCATTGTTCACAAAATGGTCAATCGTAAAGGTTCTCTTTCAGTTACAAAGGTCTTTCCTACAGACAAAAATTAAGAGTAAATGAGAAAAATAAATGTGCAAATGAGAATAAGTAAGTAAGTAAAAAAATGATGTTAGGTAAATTTTGGATAAACGAAAACTTTGATTACATTTGTCTATAACGCCTTTTATTACTTAAGTTTTTAGACTATTTTTTTTTCCATGTAATTTTTCCATTCAAAAATAGCTTTCATTAGGAATTAACTAACCTATAATATATAATATATATATATATATATATGCTAACGCTTAGCGTCTTAAATTTTTTCATTTAATTCTTTTATCTTGTGTGAAGTCTAAAATTTTCAAAACAACATCGTCGTTATTTATTTATTAACTAAACTAAATCAAAATCTTGTTTTGTACCTGGCGCCCTCTGGTGGCGCTATCGCTTTGTTCATAGTTTCTTTATTTGACTTCAGAATTTTTAAAAATTAAAATGGTAAAATTGCAGAAATTCGTATGATTGTGCTCTTTGTAATACATATATATTTTTAAAATTTTTTTTATATGTCCTTATTCATTTTATTTTACCTTCTAAATACTTTTTATTTTTAAACAGTTTTACAGAATAATATTTCTTTTATAATTTGTCGAAAGATAATTTGTTATGATATTTTATTATCCTAATAAAATTTGTCAATACTAAAAATGCATTATTTTATGCAACTGCAGGGCATATCTGGTAACAAATAACTGTAATATAATACTATATGATATATATATTTATATGTATAAAATTCGTAATATAACTTTAACGCTATAATACTACTTTGAATAACGTAGCAAATCACATGCTATATTTTTATACTGTGAAATCTCAACTCAAAACTTGATAAATAATGCTGAAAACCAGGTATGGATACTAGGCATCTATAAAATTAAATGTGTTTTTAATGCTGCAATAATATTTGAAGTGTTTGATAAATAGTTATGTTATATTTACAAAACCGTGAAAGCTGCTTCGAATTTGAACAACAATAATATGTTAACACATTTTAAACACAATAAATCATAATCAATCTGTATCATTAATGTAGAATTTGAAAAATATATTAAGGAAACATTTAATGAAATCTTTTTTAAAATTTTTTTATGTACGAATAAATTTTAAATGATTCTGTTACTTCTATTCACATATACAGCTCAGAAAACTGCTTAGCATTTTTCTAATTAAGATTAAAAAAATAGTTTTATCATGATATTATGCAATTAGAAAATAAATATACAAATAACGTTACTGATGCCTCATAATCCATGTAAAAAAGGAATTTTTTTTTTTTGACGAAGATAATTTAAAGTCGCCAAGTAAGGCGACCCTTGGTAACCAATTGACAGATGTTGCCACATTTCACTGAGAGAGCATGAGCATCGTAAAAAAAAAATTTGTTTACCAAATCAGAAAATAAAAAAAGAATTTATATTGTTTGTCTAAAAACACATATCCTTCAAATGAATAATTAAAAAAATAAATCAATAAAGAAATATGAAGGCATTTATAAAATCTCTTTCTTTAACTAAGATTGAATATTTTAATACGCGAGTAAATTTGTGTTTTTGATTCACATAATTGAAATTAACATAATGCACTTGAAAAGGTAAAATTTTTAATATCGCCAATAAGGTGACCTTGGCAACCAATTGACAGACGTTGCCATTGAGCATGCGCAAATGAAAAAAAAAAAAAAAAAGAAATTGTTTACCAAACAGTAGAAATAAATAATCAATGGGATTATATTACATTGTCTAAAAAATAACTCATCCTTAAAATGAATAATTAAAAAATTGAACAAATAAAGAAATGTGAAATTTTATAACTTCTCTTTCCTGACTAAGCCTTCATTTCTATCTATTCGAATATTTTAATGCGCGAGCAAATTTGTGTTTTGATTCTGCATGATTGAAATTCAATTAAGCATAATTCACTTGAAAAGGTAAATTTTTTTTTGGCGTTAGTAATTTAATGTCGCCAAGTAAGTGACCTTGGCAACCAATTGACAGACGTTGCCACATTTCATTACAGAGCATGCGCAAATGAAAAAAAAAAAAGAAAAAAAAAAAAAAAAGAAATTGTTTACCAAACAAGTAGAAATAAATAATCAATAGGGATTATATTACATTGTCTAAAAAAATAACTCATCCTTAAAATGAATAATTAAAAAATTGAACAAATAAAGAAATGTGAAGTCATTTATAAATTCTCTTTTCTAACTAAGCTTCATTTCTACACATTCGAATATTTTAATTCCGAGCAAATTTTCATTTGTTTTGATTTCTGCATGATTGAAATTCAATTGTAGTTACTGAAGAAGCAACTGTTCTATTATTAACTCCCAAATTCCTTTTGAATATGCTAGAAGTTAAATATAGGCTCTTTTATCCATTTTCTATTTAGGTCATCCATTTGCTTTTGTACATAGTCTCTCGTTTGCTCTCAAAATGCCAAATGCAAGTTCAAATTTGCTTTTGCGCTGCTTTGAAATTCTTTTTAATTTAATTATACTAGTGTTAGTTACAAAAGAGTGCATCGAGGAATAGTTAAAACTTAATCATTTCCTTGTTCTTTAAAGCTTTCCCCTATCGATAGAATGAATACAAAATTTGGAACAAGAAATTAGATTTTCTTTTTTTGTTAATTTCTTATGAAAAGAAATTCTTTTAAAATTCTTTTTGAGCCAATTGTTTGCAGTATATTTGTTAAATATTCCATAAAATAATATTGTTTATTTTAGGAAACAATTTATTAAATATAATAATGTAGACGAGCAACTTATTATGCAAGTAATTATTTTTAATTTTTAAATTCAATATAGACTTTTTTTCGTCAAGTATATTACATTTTTTAAAATATAAATAATTTTTGATATACAAATTACGAAAAATTTAATTTATTAAAAAAATTTCGATAAAATCGCAAAATAGGAGGGGGGGGCATTATGATTTGGCATCAAAAAAATCTTTTCGCCAAAGTCCGCTAAGTAAAAGGTTGCGATTGTAAATATAGCGAATTGCAAACATTACAAGAAACCGGGCTACCGCATTTGGTGGCTTATCGTCCAGTTGGCGCCACCAAATCCAAACGGCCCCTATTTGGCGATTTGGCCAATATTTCTTTTTATATAAGAACAATATTATTTATTTATAAATTACATTCTATGTGACATTATGAAGAAGATAATGACATTCTATTAGAGTGACAGCACTTAGGATATTGGGAATTTGTAATGGAATTGATATATAAGATTAGAATTATTAATGTACAGCCTGCCGAATAAAATTGTATTAAACATTATCTCATATTTTAAATGGAGGAAAAAGAAAGATTATGTTCTATTATTAGAATACACAAATAGTTTGTAAGCAAACAGATTATGTTAAAAAATAAGAGGAGTTTGGTATTTGAAAAACAATAATGACAAATAGACAGCAAAAAGGAAGTAAATTTTGCTAAAAAGTATTGCTGCTTTTTTTTTTTTTTTGGTTAAAATGTAATTTTTCTTTAGTAAAAAGCAGTTTTTATTAATAAAAAAGAAAGACTTCGTAGAAAATTTAAATAAATAAATAAATAAAAGTAAAAAAAAAAAAAAATAAAAATAAATAAATAAAAAAAAAAAAAAAAAACCTCACCTGAATGGCAAACACTTTATTTGTTAAAAGGAAACAATAAAAATTAATAGTTTAAAAAACTAAAAAACACGCTTTTAGTGTTAATCAAACTAAAAAGTAAAAAATAATTGTTAACATAAGAATAAAATGACTGACGAGAAAATGAATGTCACTGTTCTAAAAAGCGTGAGGTGCTCGATATCAATCGTTATAATTTTTTACTAGTTTCATTCCGAAATGCAGAGTTAGTTTAAAATGTCATGCAAAGCACCCCACGCTTTTAGAACAATGACATTCATTTTCTCGGCAGTCATTTTATTCTTATGTTAACAATTATTTTTTACTTTTTAGTTTGATTAACTCTAAAAGAATGTTTTTAGTTTTTTAAACCATGATATTTAAATGAGGTCCCGGTATGGAGGACTGGTTCTTACAATAATTTAATTGTGAGTAAAACAAAGGCTAAATGCGAATATGTCGAGCAAGCCAGGATTATAACAGGGAATCTCCTAATCAGCCGCTGTCCCAAGTAGGTTTGAATGTCTGAAAGATGTCTGTAAATGTTTCTTTGCAGCTTAAATAGTGTGTGTATGAGGAGAACAAATCTCCAGGAGAAAATGATGCGTCGATCAAGATGACTTTTCAAAGGCTGTGTGTTTTAATCACTCATCCTGGCGATCCTAATCATGATGAGATAATAAACTTATCAAAATATTTTAGTGTCGTTGGTCCTTGATAGTCTACAACGTTTAATTAAATCGGATCGCTTAAAGTAGGGCAAAAATCGAGCTCAAAGACTCAGTTACATACATGCAAACAAACATACAGGTGAAACTAATAAAAGCGTATTAAAAAAGATTATGATTAAAAAATTTAGATGTATTTGTAGTTTGAAAATAATAATGATAAACGTACTGACTATTCAATACACCAAAATGAATTGAAAATAATAATGATACTGAATTCAATACACCAAAATGAATTAAATTATGTTACAAATTAATTTTCACATGCAGTTAAAGAAAAATCATCAACATAAATAAAAGACGATTATTTTGTTCGAGTAAGCAAGTGCAATGTTTAAAAAATGTATATTCAAAAAGTTTTAGTGTATTGTCTTTAATAATGATATAAAAATTCACCAAAAAATAAATAAGATAAAAAAAAAATATTATATACAACGGAAAAAAAACAAACGATTTTATTATATGAGGTGAATTTGGCGAAAAATTATTTGTTTACAAGAAAACGAAGGACCAGGAAAACGATTAAAAAAAAAAAAATTCCATTTCCATAAGTTCCCTTTGTCAAATTATAATAATTAGTGGATTGAATACATATGAAATAATGGAGCATCGTATATCAAGAATTGTTTAATAAACTTCGAGAACTTTAAATTACTTGTAAAACGGTACAATAATGAACATTTTATGTTATCATTTTTTTTAAATTAAGGAGTTGCTATTAAACAGTATGAAACGTATTCTATACCTGTTAAAGAATTAAATAAATAAAAATACAAATGAAATTTTTTTTTTTTTAAAAATGAACATCAAACATTTTTAATTGCTATTTTTTTTTTCCACTCTATTTCCTTTATAAATAATTTTCATTAATTTTTTAAGTTTATCTGGCACCATCTATTGATAGATACATATATGAAATCTAAAAAAAAAAAACTAAAATTAATTAATTAAATTTTATGAATGAATTAATATTTGAAAAACTGTATTAAAATCAAATGTCATCCACTACAAGTTGAAAAAAAATGTATTTGAACTTGAGTGGTTGAATAAAAAGTATTTTATGAACGATTGAAAATTTGAACAAGATATATATAGGGAGAGTGTGAGCTAATAGAAGGAATTGAAAAAGGATTGAAAATGTGTAAGATGATAAATGATAAAACAATGAAATTTTTAAAATAAACGAAAAAAATAAATAAATAAATAAATAAAGATAAAAATTAAAAATAAACAAACGAAATTTTAAAATAAACAAACGATCTGCAAAATGATCTTTTTTTTAAAAAGATTCCATTTCTACAAATTAGGTACGTTGCCATTTGGCAAATAATAATAATTAATGCACTGAATTATGTACGGAATAATGCAGCCACTTATATTAAGAATTGCTCGATAAACTTTCGAACTTTAAATTGCACGTAAAAGATAAAATAATGAAAATTTTTGTTATTGTGTTAACCTTTTTTAAAATTAAAGAATTGTTATTAAACAATATGGGACTTATTCCCTGCGTGCGAAAGAATTAAATAAACAGGCAAATGAATTTTTTTCCCACTTTAATAATGATTTAAATATGAACATTAAACATTTTTGATTTAATAAAAAGACAAATTGAAAATGAGATTATAATTTTATTCTGTTCTAGTTTGAAAGACAACGAAGAAAATTAACTTGAAACAATATGTAAATTGTGAAGAATGTCTTTCTACTCATCTAAAATGGACGACACTTACACATTTAAAATAATGACGAAATTTAAAAAAAAAAAAAAAAAGACTAAATCCATAGCGAGTGAGTATACGATTTCAGCATTTTAATTACATTTTCACCTTTGTAATTGAATTAGAAAATTTTCTTTTGGAAGATATGACGATTAAAATAGAAATGATGTCATTATTTTGGCCAATCAACAGCTTTATCTTTCATGATGTCAGTTACAGCCACGCTCATGCATTTCGTGTTATCAGTAACGTGAAAATAGGTCAAGTTATTTTATTTGTTGCTTGTCGTGTTGTTTCCAACGGGGATGTAGCTCAGTGGTAGAGCGTTCGCTTTGCATGTGAAAGGCCCGGGGTTCGATCCCCACATCTCCAGTTTTTTTTTTTGTTATTATTTCATTAACACTGTTAGGAATATAAGAAGATTAATTAAAAGTAAATTAAAAATTTAAAAACTTTCAATTATTGTTTTAAAAAATTATAAATAAATAACTTTAATTTAATTTTGTTATTATTTTATTAAAATTATTGGGAATATATGAAAATTGATTCAAAGATTAATTAAAAATAAATTAAAAATTTAAAACTTTTAATTATTGTTTTAAAAAAAATTATAAATAAATAATTTTAATTTAATTTTGTTATTATTTTATTAAAACTACTAAGAATATAGAAAATTAATTGAAAGGAATTTTAAAAGTAAATTAAAAAAAAAAAACCCCTTTAAATTATTCTTTTAAAAAATGATATATAAATAATTTTTAATTTAATTTTGTTCTTTTGTGATTATTTTATTGAAAACTACTATGTAAATTAAAAAATCGAAACTCAAACTTAAATTTGAGCATCCATATAAGATGTTAATTATGAAAAAAAATATTAAATGTTATATAAAAATTTATATAGAAAGGAATATTTATTAATTAAAAAATTGTATTGTTGCTAAAATTTGGGCATTAAAAATATAAAGCATCAAATGTAATTTTTGCCTAATACCTTTTATGTTCATATATTTATAACATATTAAATAAAAAAAAACAACTAAATGTTAATATGAAATAAAAATTAATTTTTAAAATTAAAAAATTAAATTTATTTAATATTAGAATATTAAATAAAATTTGAAGTGTTAGGAAAAATATTTGTTTGAATAATAATTATAAAATTAAAGAAACAATTTTTTTATCCATTTAAAATCTACATACAATAGAATTTACTTTCTACGACTAGTAAAGCGCACCACTTTGCTACCGTGGTTCGGTGGTCTAGGGGTATGATTCTCGCTTAGGGTGCGAGAGGTCCCGGGTTCAAATCCCGGCCGAACCCAAATTCATTTTTACCGTCTGCATTTTAATAGGATAAGTAAAAATTCTAATTATTTGAAATTAATCGCGATCCAGAAAAAACATTCAATCTAAAACAAATTTTATTTATAATTATTAAGATAAAAGTAATGCATATTAATAATTTTTCGTAAAAAATTAAGTTGCAGCAATTTGAATTTAACTTATAAGTAAAAAGAAACTTTTTCTTACTAATAAAAACATTAATATGATTAATAAAAATGGAATTATTTGTTTAAAATAAAAATGTAGGAATATGATAATTTTATATTTGTTAATGTAGATAATTTTTATTGATCGATTAAACTTAATCACTATTTTCGATAACGTTTTTAAAAAGTAATATTTACAATTATAACTTTGATAATGCATTATATCTATGTACATGTTTAAGTATTTAAAAACAAGCAAAGAATTTTCTAATATTAAAATAACATAAAAAATTTCATATTATATTATATGTATTATTATTAATAATGAAAGTTTATTAACTTTCATTATTATTGTCATAATATAACTTTCACAATATTAAAAAAATCACCAACGAAATTAAAAATTTATATTTTTACATAAGATTTCACCTTCCCTGGCCATATTTAACAATCATTAAAGATCGATAAAATAAAAATAAAAATAAAAATTCATATTTGTACATAAGATTTCACATTCTTGTTCATAATTATCAATCATTAAAGATCGATAATACGATCTTCATTTATTGATATATTACATAAATATTAATTAAATGAGGATATAAAACATGACATATAACTAGAAATAGTTTGATAAATAGAGAATCCTGTATAAAAATTAACATTTGATTAAAAATTAAAAATAATTATGTCAGCCATTTTTTTTTTTTTTTTTTTTTTTTAAAGAATGTGTTCAGTATTTGGCGAAAAAAAGGGGTATACAGAATCCTCGGAAATATTTTAAAATTTTCTAAATTTTTTTCTTTAATACAAGGTGGTTATAATTAAAATGACACTTTCAAAATGATGTAAAAAAAGAACCACTCATCACAATGAGTTAAATTTGAACTGAAGATACTTGAAGAAGAAGGAAACGGTACGGCATCAAAAAAAAAGTTCCAAAGTGTTATTAATAGATGGAGCTGTAAGCGGCATAAAGAAAATGATTTCGGTTGCTAGTACTATTTTGAATAAAAATTACAGCGTATTTGGCATGAGTTGCGCATTAAATAAACTGCAGTGTTCAATGTGCTTGATAGTTTAGTTTTTGACGGAAAAATGACTTCCAAGTCATTCAACAATTGTAAATGACAAATTTTATACTGACAGTGACACTATACTGACAAATTTTTCCACCGCAGTCGCTGTAAAACCTTATTTTATAAATGAATAACTGGGTTTATACATAAAAAAAATTCAAATCCTTCTTTTTTTTCACACTTACACATTAATACAATTTTAAAATCCTTTTTTTTTAACAAGTTGACATCAAACTAAAAACTTATACAGCAACTAAAATTAATATAAAAGAATTATTATTTTAAAACATTAATTAAGTCAAAGTTAACTTCAATCAAAATTGAAAAGTTCAAAGTTGATGTGTTTAAATAAATAATGTTAATGTAAAATTAAAAATATAAATAAAAAGTAATAGTAATTTATTATTTAATTACATTAGCAATTCAGAAATACATTTAAATGATCCACTTAACACATGACATTTCAATTACATATATGTTTAGAAAATTAACAAATTCCATTTTGGAAAAATTATAATTTAGAAAAATAATAAACTATTCATTAAAAATGTCATATTTTTTTAAAAAAAAATTATTCATAAAAAATAATAAAAACATTTAAATGATATACTAAAGACTGAAGTAATAAATTTTTAGTAGCGGTATAAGTTGAAAAGTCACACTAAATTATTTAATGTTTCTAACTAGTTCAAGTGACAATTACTTTTAGAATTTTAACAAGATTTAGCTTGTAACGAAAATAGTTCGTTACGAACCTTTTAATATTCCATTTTCTTTAATAAGTTAAGTTGAAATTGTTTTATTCCTTTTGCGTGTCATGAAACTCGACATATTTTAGTTGAGGAGTTAAAGTTTTTAAGAAAGACAAAAGCCTTGTTTAAAATAATTGTTTCCGAGAAAATTACATTCTGTAACCAAAGTTGTTAAGCTAAATAAATAATTAGTGAATTAGTTTAGTTGCTGATAATCTAACTTTTATATACAGGGTGATTATTATTAAAATCCCACTTTCAAACTGATATAAAAAAAAAACCACTCATCACAATGAGTTCAAGTTTGAACTGAAGATACTTGAAGAAGAGGGAAACAGTATGGCATCAAAAAAAAAAAATTCCACCAATTTTTCCCATTCAATATGGTATGACTTTTACGTGGTGGATGGGTTTTCCGGTAACAGTGTAACACAACTATAGAATGACTTGGAAGTCATTTTTCCGTCAAAAGAAAGAAAGAAAGAAAGAAAGAAAAAAAAAAAACAGAAACAATCAAGCACATTTAAAACTACAGTTGGTTTCAAGTGCAACTCATGCCAAATACGTTGTCATTTCGATGAAAAATATCACTGGCAGCCGAATTCACTTTTTCTTTATGCCGCTTACAGCGCCATCGATTAATACACTTTGGAACATTTTCTGATGCCGTACCGTTTCCCCCTTCTTCAAGTATCTTCAGTTTAATTTTGAACTCTTTGTTACGAGTGTTTCTTTTTTACAGCATTTTAAAGTGGGACTTTAATTATAATCACCCTGTATATAAAAAAAACTACAGCAATTTTTGTATCAGTTTTCAGGGAATATGCCATTGTGTAAATTTAAAGTAACTCATCGTTTGCAAGTACTGCCCCTAAAAATGTTATTTCAAAAATTGACTTTATTCTTTAAACTGCAATAATTATCAAACCGAATAAATATAAGTTGAGCATGAAAGGTAACCAATTTTTAAGTTACCATTGAAAGAATATTGTTCAGAATTTTTCTGTTTAAATATCATACTACAGTTGGACAGAAATTATATTCAATTTAAACAGGATAATATTGGAAATTGTGT
Organism: Caerostris extrusa; assembly: GCA_021605095.1. Classification (NCBI taxonomy): domain Eukaryota; kingdom Metazoa; phylum Arthropoda; class Arachnida; order Araneae; family Araneidae; genus Caerostris; species Caerostris extrusa. Next base: position 23,589 of record BPLR01012537.1, read on the forward strand.
ATTTAAAATTGTAGGTAAATAACTAGATTCATAATAATTGTTGGTTACACATGAAAATATTATATGAATTGTTTGTGTTTCAATAAAAAAAAAAAATCACATGAAAATGGAGACAAACTTTCCATGTACATTACAGTATAAAAGACAAAGTAATAATTTTATGGTACTCAGTGAATATTATACAGTTTAACTATCACAACACAGTTGGACAGAAATAATATTAATTTAATATTGTAAGATATAATATAAAATACATTCAACATTACAGTATCATCATGTAATAACTTTATGGTATTCAACAAGTATTTTTGTGTTCAAATATCACAGTATAGTTGGACAGAACTAATATTCATTTAATATTGGATGCTATTGTAAATTCCGTTATTAAAATTGAAAGTAAATAACTAGATTAATGTGTACGGTTAGTTACATGAATATTGTGTTACACGAATCCATCGATTTTAAATGAAAGCAAGTAATATAAAAATTTTCTTTTTAAAGTCAATTCCTACTTTTTTTCAGCTCTATTGCAGAAAGTCCTTTATAAATAATTTTCATTCATTTTTTAAGTTCATCTGGCGCCATCTTTTGGTAGATACATGGAACTTAAATCTAAACAAAAACTAAAATTAATTAATTTAATTTAATTACTGAATTAATATTTGAAAAACCTGTATTAACATCAAGTGTCATCCACTACAAGTTAAAAAAAATATATTTGAACTCGAGTGGATGAATAAAGAGTATTTTATGAACAAGATATATATAGGGAGAATTTGAACAAGATATATATAGGAAGAGTGTGAGCTAATAGAAAGAATTGAATAATCACATGGAAATGGGCACAAAAACTTGTCATGTCAGCAATATAGTATATAAAATTAATTATTAATTTTATGGTACTCAGCGATTATTGTACTGTTTAAATATCACAATACACTTAGACAGAAATAATATTCATTTAACATAAGATGATATTGAAAATTGCTTTATTAAAACTGAAGGTAAATAACTAGAATTATGTGTATTGGTAAGAATAGGTAGATATTGTTAGATATGAATATTGGTAAGAATTGCTATAATTGGTAGATATGAATATTCAGTTGCACGAATCCATTGTGTTTAGTAAGTGAAAATGGGCACAAAATCTTTTCATGTGAACATAAACACCAAGTAATAAGTTTATGGTATTCAGCCAGTGGGAAGAAACATAAAAGCAAATCTCTCAATCTAAAATCATTATCATTAGCCTTTTCTGTTCCATTATCATAAACCTTTGTGGAATGGGTTAATAAATTTTTATTGTTATTCATCCTACAAACAATAAAATCAGATGATTATTTTCTTGATTGAACATTCTAGTGACATTTGAATTAAATTTTGCAAGTTTTTGGCCTTTGCAATTAAGATATGTAGATATGAAGATATGTAACTTAGTACAAACCCATATTATGGAAATATATTCTTATTGCTTCTTAGTCTTTAATGGTGAGAAAAATTAAATAAGTAATTTTCTTGTTGGTACAAATTGATTAATAAATTAAGAAATCTTGAAATTCCAATTAACTTAACATTAACATTCCATAACTTAACATTAACATTTTTGAACTTCAAACAAAAAGGATTTTGTTATTTTATGCTTCTTAGACTGAATATTATTATAATAAATTGTATAATCATAAAACCTATTTAGCATTTGGACCGGGTTTACTTTTAACTTTAGGAAAGAATTCGAAAAAAAAAAAAAAAAAATGTATATATATATATATATATTCGAATTCTTTCCTAAAGTTAAATCCCAAAACTTGCCATCGTTGTCCATTCGTGACATGTGAAGTAAAATTTATTGAATTAAAAAAGGAAAGAGTGAATTACGTACATGAAAATGTAATATAAAAAAAATTATATTCTTCCCACTATTATTTGAAAAAAATTAAGTACGCTTTGCTGAGTTCATAAACGAACTAAAATAAAACTTTCACATCTACCAAGATAAATTGTTATTCATATATTGCTGATGTAATTTTTAAATCAAAAGGACTTGATTTAATGGAAGTAGGAAAATAGCTCGTTGTTAGAAGTAAAAATTTTTCTCCTTCTTCAGGAGCAGGTGTTTTGCTTCCTCAAATATTTGTTCATACCATTCTACTTTGCCCGTTTGAAAACGAGAAATTAAACAGTGGGATACGTAGTTTATGAAACAGTCGTATGTCATTCCACCTGCACAATTTATTACATCTGTCTAAAATGGCGAGGACGAATGATTGTTCCCTTCAACACTTCCTAACTAACCGCTGCAATTTGAAGGAAGCATATGCAAATGAAATCAAGGAATCCTTGGTAGTATATTAGCATTCCTTAATTTATTATAGGATCTCGACTTGAGCTTTTATTCGTTAGTTTTAAACACATCGTATGTTAAGTGACAGTGGAATTTGTTAAAGAAAATTAAACACAAGATTGGATATTTTCTAAAAAAAAAAATATACCCTTAGTAAGAATTGTTTCTAAACTAAGGTTTAATTAAGTTAAAATAAATGGTTTCATAACATTTCTTTTTCAAGTAATTTTAAACTTTTCTCGAATTTATGCAAAGTTAAAAAAGGAGTATGAAATTATCTCTTTGAACTTAATTAAAGCGACCATGAATTATTTCTGTTTTTCATATGATATGAAAATTATTGTCTTTAAAAAGACAACAAAATGAAATTGGTGGACTAAACTTATTTATTACATAATAGTTCAAAAGTATTTAAAAATAATAAAAATTGTACTGGTTGGATAGATAATATGTTCTAATTTACATGTCATGAATTAAAATTAAATAATATTTTTAATGGGGGTCTGATGACTGAGTGACTAGCTCTCTGGCGTTCAGTGCCACAGGTTTTGTTTTCTATCCTAAAGTTAAATCGCCAAACTCGGCTCACACGCCAAATGTTGTCCATTTGTGATCTCTAAAGTAAAATTTATTGGATTAAATAATGGAAGATAAATTATGTGAATTATGTAAGAATGAATTATGTGCATGAAAATGTCATATGAAAAAAATATTACATTCTGTTCACTATTATTTAAAAAAAAAAATCAAGTACGATTTGTTGTGTTCACAAACCAGCTGAACTAAAATTTTCACATCTAACGACAAGATAAATTGTTATTCATTTATTACAGAAGCAGTTTCGTAAAACAAAAGGACTTCATTTAATGGGAGTAGTAAAATAGCGTTGTGTTTTAAGTAAAGATTTTTCTCCTTTTTATGGAGCAGGTGTTTTGCTTTCTCAAATATTTGTTCATACCATTCAACTTTGCCGTTTGAAAACGAGAAATTAAACAGTGGAATACATAGTTTCATAAACTACGTATTACGCTGTTTAATTTCTCGTTTTAATGTTACTCGCGTCCGTAGCATATCTTTCAGGCTACATGTGCTAAATGAATAACGTCGTTGCAGCCCTTGCTTATGGCATAAAGATTACTGTGTCTGTATTGCCATTTACATTAGAGAAAAAAAACTTTTTCTTTAATTTTGATTTTTTTGAAATTTGCAAACCTACTTTCGTTGCTTATTTAAGTGAAAAAAAAAAACAAAAAAAAAAAAAAACAGGAGAAATAAATTAGAAAAATATATTTCATTTAACTGGATAATTGTTAATTAATGAAAATACTATTAATAATAATTAATGAATCTATTTTAAATATTGGTTTATTCCACGAGCAAAGACTTTAAATTAACTATCAGCTTTAGATTCATCACTGTTTCATTTTCTGCACCTTTGACTTTCTCTGTAAAAATCTGGGTTGAATTAATTTATTTAATTTATTTAATTAACATTAGTTTTATTCGCTTTCATTAGGAATTCATACGCAGATCAAAGACGGCTTATCTATTATTCTGTTCGCCAAGAAAACCCAATTAAAACTCATTTCTTTTGTTTTTCCGTGAAAGTTAATCAGTATCATTTGGTTTTGCAGCTAGAAATGCCTTAAAATGATATTTCATTAAACTAGTCCGTATTACGAATTAGTTAAGAATTATTTATAACGTATTGTTAATGGAGTAAACGTATATTTTTTTTTTTTTTAAATAACGTTGTTAAGATCTTTTCTCAATTTTGCTTATAGTCAAGTAAGCATACGCCAAGACTACGAATTTTCTTCAGTAGTTTTGAATGAAATAGTTTAAAAAGTTGTATAGTATGTTAAGTTGCATCTTTTTATGGAGTATTCTTCACTACTTTACATATTATTAAAGTGTATATCATACTTTATTATGATACATACTTTTATAATGTTGAACTGACTTTAAGCTACATAGTTTTGAAGTTGCATAGTTTTACGAAATTATAATCAGTAGAATGTCATTCCACCTGCACAATTTATTACATCTGTCTAAAATGGCGGGAGCAAATGATTGTTCCTTTCAACATTTACTAACTAACCGCTGCAATTTGAAGGAGGCATATGCAAATGAAATCAAGGAATCCTTGGTAGCATATTAGCATTCCTTAATTTATTATAAGATCGCGATCTTGAGCTTTTTTACTTGTTAGTTTTAAACACATCGTATGTTAAATGTCAGTGGAATTTGTTAAAGAAAATTAAGCAGAAGATTGGATATTTTCTAAAAAAATATACCCTTAGTAAGAATTATTTCTAAACTAAAGGGGTTAATTAAGTTAAAAATAAAAATAGTTTCTTATCATTTCTTTTTTAAAAGCACTTTTTTAAACTTTCACAACTTCATGCAAAGGAGTATGAATTTATTTCTTTGAACTTAATTAAAGCTACCATGCATTATTTGTGTTTCCATTTGATATAAAAATTTTCATAAAAAAAAAAAAACAAAAAATTGGCGAATAGTTAAATTTATTTATTATATAATTCGAAATTAATTAAAAAATAAATAAAATTGTACTGGTTGAATACACTGTAGATAATTTGGTAAAATCGTAGAATAGGGCTGTTGCGATTTGGCGTCAAAAATGTTGATCGTCAAATGACTTTTGAGATTGTAAATGCGATTCTAAACGAACTGAAATAAAATTCTCACACTTATTTCTACCTTGCAACCTTATTTGCAACCTTATTTGCAACCTTACAACCATAACTTGATTTCGTGAAGCAGAATTTGAATTTAAAAGAATTGTTTAATTTTAGGAAAATTTAATGGAAAAAAATTGAAAACATAACTCTACAAAAACTTTTTCCAATCAGTCGCTGTATTCAGTAAATATACAGCATTCAATAATTTTTAAGTTACTTTGAAGCAAGAAATCCCTGCTATAGCTCCCTTCCTTAAATTAAAAAAAAAAAAAAAAAAAAAAAAAAAAAACCCTGGAATCTTTTGTCCCTAAAATAAAAATCCTCAATACCAGACATCGCCAATCGAAAAATTTTGATCAGCACACAAGGTAAGAAAACAACTACAACGGCATGAGGTGGTAACAAGTGAAATGAATTGCTTTTAAAAATAACGGTTTTTAATTTTTCTAGAACTTTCAGTGGTGAGATTAAACCATGTGAATAATCTTGTCCAATTAGAAATGGGTAATTAAGGTACTTACGTACTAACGCCACCGCAGCAGAAGTTGCGCTAATGCGCCAATAAAGAGCTGCCAATGCGCCAAAATAAAGACTGTTTTTGAATCTATGTTAAACTCTATATCGGCCTATTTTCCATCGAAATCCGATTGACTACTTTGTTTTTAAATAAAGTGTTTTGAATTTTGAAAGTGTTTGGGTTTTTAAATAAAGTGTTTTATATATTTTATGATTTGTCACAAAAATTTTAAGTGTAGATTGGTGCCACTTAAAAACCGCCAAAACTGTAGCTGCGCCGGCGTTAATACGTAATAACCGTAATTAATTTTTGGCCAATGACGCATTAGGAAATATCTTGGGAGCCACATTTGGGGATTATCGTTCACTTGACAATGAAAAAAAGGCCCCAACTCCCAACAGCCCCTATTCTGTGATTTGGCCATTAATTTTTTGTCATGAATATAATTTTTATTCATGAATTAAAATTAAAAAGTATAATTAATAAAAAATATAACCTAATTTGGTTATATTTTTTTTTATTAACTTTTAATTTTTCTCATTTTTCTTGAGCCACATCCATGATTTTAATTTAATTTTTTATCCATTTTAAATCAATTTGCAGAAAAAAGATTTCAATACAAACTGTCATTTAAAATTAAATACTTAAGAAAATTATACTTTTGGCATATCGAATACAGTGGAGCCAAATCTAGCTTTGTTAAAACATACATTACTAATAAATAAACATCGCAGTTTTCTGCGTATAATAATAGATTATTCATCTAAAAACTTACAAATATCTGGTGATAATTATAAATTACTGCGTGCAATTTGTAGACTTTACTTTCCTTTAAAATGTCTGTAAAATTAGCTCTAAAACCTGTCAATACGTTTTTCTGATTTTTCTGAACGTGCTTGACAGAACTTCAATGTCTAAAATAAATAAATTTTTGAAATATAAAATTAAAAAAAAAAAAAAAAAAAAAAAACCATGAAAGTTGCTGATGATGAAGAGAATTGCATTTGCACGAAAAGAAGTACAATGTGTTGTTGTTCATACTCAGATGCGTGCAAATGGATAAAAAAAAGTCTGGATGAAATCATTTTGAAAATTCAAAATGATTTATAGAAAGCCACATTAATAATGGACAATGATTGATTAAATTTCCCTTTACCGTTGAAAAAAAGCTTGAAATTAAAAATTACCAATTCGTTCTGTTTAAACCTGAGCAAATGCATGTCCTCAATTCATTTGCTCATTTCTACAACAATTTGTTCATTTGTTTCGTCAACAAATATTGAAATTATCCATTATTTTTTTACATATAGTTATTAATTCTTACTTTGTCAGTTGAAATCTTTGTTTATTTTATTTATCTTTATTTCCATGGAATATGTCATTTCATTTCATTTTTTTTGCCTGTTTTTATTGTATTCATATATCTCCTTTCTGTTTTCCGCCATCTAAAATATGTAATTTTTATATAGTCATATGAAAAACACAGTTAAAGTTAAAAAAAAAATTACGCAAGTATAAGATTTCAGATACAGGCACGAAAATGGAATTTTATTTGTATGTGCTATACGTCAAAAAAAAAAAAATTAAATGAATAGCTGCAAATTGACTGTAATTAAATCAGATATTTTATTAATTTTTTTCCGTCACTTATGCTACCAATTATATGCTCTTTTCATTAAATATTTGCATACAAGTGTTTTGGATTGTGTTAACATTGTATTTTAATTACAGTAATCAAATTCTGCATATAAAATAAAAATAACTAATATAATTTACATGGGAATTGAAAAGATATCCGAAACATAATAGATAAATTAGTCTTAGTTTAGCTTCTAGCCAATTACAAGACTGCTACGACTTGCTTTTTTTTTTATCAAAAAATCTTAATAAACATTTTATCTAAAGTGAAAAATATTTATTAAATAATTATTCCTGTGTTACTCAAAAGTGGGGAGAAAAAACTAAATTATTCAGAAATTTTTTTCTTCTAAAGAGCAATTTTAACATCGTTAAGTTTAACATATTGCAATTATGAGAATTTAAAATATATTTATTTGACTGAGTGGTAACATTTTAATTTTCTTTTCTTTAAAAATCGTTTGAAAAAGAATTCTAAATAAATGTTATTTTCCCCCTTTTTTTATAAATATTATTTTCCCTTTTTTAAAAATATATTTTACTTTTCGAAGTTCAGAAAATTATTAATTATGTGGAAATAAGAATATCTATACAAGAACGGTCTTTATGAACATCCAATAAATTCTGATTAAATAATATTTTATCATTGAATTCGATGAAATCCAGACAGATAAAAAATTCCTTATTTTTTAATAACAGTTCGGTAAAATCGTTATTTAAGGAGACAAGAGTTATTTTGGAGATGTTTTTTTCGTCGGCAACTTTGCGCCACAATATGGTTCATGTTTCTAACTGAAGTGCAAACCTATAGGAGCAAATTTCAATTTCATGAAGTAAAATTTGAAGAAAAATGGAATAAAGGAATATTTTAATGGACTGCAAATTGTTAAAACGTAATATTAACATATTGTAACGTCCCGGCCTATACTAACCCATAACGGCTTCAAGAATAGGGTCACTTTCAAGTTCATGGGAACACTTTAATTTTTATTTATAAACATTAAATGTATACATAGAACTTTATTTACATAAAAAATGAAAATTGAAGATAATTTGATTCCCAAGTGCAGTTTACTCCAAGCTCGAGTCATGACGAATTCTCGAGTCTATGACGAATCTAATTGCCTGCGACAATCTGCGACAAACCTTTTTTATCACACGGCGTGATACACAAAACTACAAGGGGCTCACCATGAAAACAGGCGGAAACTCCGGCCAGTTCTATCACTTCAGAGAAAAGACAAAAACCACACTATTTGTCGACTCATTGCAGAACTCCCTTCTTCTTCTAAAAAAAAACCTCCCTTTTAAAAAATCCGACAAGAAAAGAGAGGAGGAGGGGAGAGCTCCTTGGAGTAGACATTTTCTCAGCACATAGTCTATCATCCATCACGATGCAATAACTCATGGTGTAATCCATATTCCATAGGTAAATTTTTCGACTGTGAAGGCCGCACAGACAATCGCTAATTTCATGAGGTCTCACTATCCATGAAACTTGAATCAGATTTGAGTGACAGGTTGTTCTCATTAGTACAAAAAATAACTGCATGTAATATAAGTACCCATAATATTACTTATCTGCTGTCCTATTTGAGTGATAGGTTGTTATTATGCACTTGTTAAAGAATGTAAATTTCTCTCTCTTGAAAATGAAATGCCGCAATTCTTCATTTGAAAAATGCTACACCTATAAGAAAAATTTAATGTACTTTCCATTGATCTGAAAGCAAGATAAATGGACTCTAAGACGAAAGAATGAGCTTTGTATAACTGCACTTTTTATACGTTTTCTTATGCTCAAAAAATGCTTATACAGAAATTTGTCCCGTAAAATGCTTTAAAATGGACTTTTGGTGACACACTTCTGTATAACCTTCGTCATATGAACTCCGCCAGTTAGTGGCCACATCGGTCAATCCCTTTTGGGATGTCGTTCAAACGAAGTCTTTTACCTTGACATTCCAAATCTAGGAAGAAATCCCTATTGCGCCATTCTGGCCGGAATGCACAATAGGTCGGACTTATTGCCCCCAAAACAGACACCGACAGACTTTTAAACTTTCAGAGATTTTAAAATAAATTTATAGAATTGTATTTACTATTGCGCTATTGATAAATTTTAAGAAAAGTGAAGGATTCTTCTGAAGTGAAGTTCTTCTAAAAAACCTCCTTTTAAGAAAATCAGGCAAGAAAGAAGAGAGAGGAGGAGGAGAGTAAGCTTCCCTCACTTCTCTTTGGAATAGACATTTTCTCAGCACATAGTCTATCATCCATCACGACGCAACAATTCATGGTGTAGTCCGTTTTCCATCTGTAATGTTTTCGACTGTGAAGGTCGCACAGACAAACGCTAATTTTATGCGATCTCATTATCAGTGCAACTTGAAAGTCTGCTATCAGATTTGAGTGAGAGGTTGTTCTCATAAGTGAAAAACACTAATTGCGTAATATAATTATCAACAACGTGGCTTATCTGCTGTCAGATTTAAGTGATGTGTTGTTATTATGTACTTGCCAAAGAATATACATTCCTCTCACCTCAAATCGAAATGCCACAAATCTTCACGTGGGAGAAATGCTACATGAAATTTATGCACTTACCTTTGATCTGAAAGCCTGATAAATGGATGCTAAACGAAGGGATGACGTTTGACGAATATAACTGGACTTTTTATACGTCTTTTATGTTCCACAATAGGATCATGCAAAAATTTTCCCGGAAAAATTCTTTAAAAAATCTGTTGCAGACACATTTCTGCATATGAACTCCGCCAGTTAGTGGTCACATTGTTCGATCACTTTTTGGATGTCGTACAAGCGAAATGTTTTATTTTGACATTCCAAATCTCGGAAGAAATCCTTGTTGCAGCATCCCTGGCCGGGTTGCACAATAGGTCGGACATATCGCCCCAAAAATAAAATTCACATTGAGCAGACATCGCTTTGAAAAATCTCGGTTAACAAGCAAGGAGAAAGGAGGAGTTAAACCGACAGACTTTTAAACTTTCAGAGATTTTAAAATAAATTTATAATAAGAATTGTATTTACTATTGCGTGGGACGATAACGTTTAAGAAAAGGATTAGGTTGCCACTCTTTTTTGAAAAAATTATTATAAAAATTCAATTCTAGCTACAAATAAATTTTTATAGGAAATAAATTGTTTCGTTATTGATAAGGAAAATACTAAGTAAATAATTCTTCATTGGCGCAATAGCCTCATGGTGGGCCAAGGAAGTTTGCCAACATGAAATGAAAACAAAACATGAGATGTTTCCCTTTTTACGTGTATGGTTGTTAGCCCTACGCTCAACAGTCATATTAGGTCAAGAGCTACTGCCGGGAGCTCCTATTAAAGTGGATTCGGACCACTACAAACATCGATGGGATCACCAGGACTAAAACTCGAAGCCTGTGGGACCGAGAGCTAGTCGCTCAGCCATTTGGCTCCAAATAAATGATACTAAATAACTAAATATAAGTAATATATAAATGAACAATAGTTATTGATAAGTATAAAAAAGAATCAAGAAACATCTTGTCATGGTACGTAAGATGAAAACCCAAAGTTCTGAGAAGAAACAAGTGTCCAGCTTAGAAAATAAATTTAATGAAATAAATATCCTGAAATTCCCTTTTTAATCTTTTTGTGGAGGTTTGTTTTGTTTTGTCGCTCTACGGTCATCTTGTGCACACTTTAGGTGAAATAGAAGGATCTACAGTTTAACGTGGATTCCGAACCACCAACAAACATCCATGCCATCGCCAGAATTCAAACCTGAAGTCCTCGGGTTTTGTAGAGGAGAACACTTGTAACAACTTTTGTGGCAGTTGGCTATTTTTTTTTTTTTCATTTGGGGAACAAAAGAAAAGAAAAATAGCTACGAGCTTCGCCAACCTGTTTTAACATTGCACCTGATAAGAAGTGATGCTTAAAAATAAATTTAGCTGAAGCTAAAATATAACTCCAAGTTTATGACCCACAAATTTCAAAAGGACGTAAAAGTTTGATATTTCTATGCTATGGATGAAAAATCAATTTCTTTCTTTTTTTTTGAGTTTGAGAAAAAAATTCTTATTAACTAATTAAATTTATACCAATATATATTTCTCAATGTGCGTGTGTGTGTGAACGCACAAAACTTTTATTAATTAATTTTACTGATAGGAGACACATGCACATATATTCACAATTGCCATCAATCTTGTGATATCTCTAACCAGTGAATTTGCACTCTTGACCTTCTTTTTGCTCTAGTGCGATGTGTTATCATTAGACCCCTGGCCTGTTAAGAGACATATATATATAAGAGACATATATATATAAGAGACTTTATTTATTTATATTTTTATCAGTTAAAAATTAAGTTTTTCTGTTTATATGTATAAATAACATTGTTATTTATTTCTAAACATGATGTTCAAATGCTGCATTTCATTATGCTAATGAATAGACGATAAAGTTAAAATTAGTAATCTATTTTAAAGTTTTGTCTTCAACTTCATTAATTTTAATGAGATCTTAAGAAAAGTTTAGCGATAGCAAAATTTTAAAATTATTTAACAGCACATTCTGCCTTGATGGTATTAATGTACCATTATTCCTGGTATTAACGTAGGATGCTCTTGTGATAATTACTGAGCTAGTATTACAATTTTAAAATAAAATTGCTTTTAATAAATACCTAAGAAACAAGTTAAGCTTTTAATTAAAACTTTAAGCGTATTCAAGTTTCAAGTGATTGCAATTTTCCACGGAAATAAATGTTACCAAGTATTTAATTTCAGTATAAGTTTTCTTTTTTTGTTTTTACAATAAAGAAGATGCTTATATTTCTAAATATAGTAAAGGTTTATGAGTGGGTTCTGTATATTAAAAACATAGACTCTTCTATCAACTTTTATTAAGTGAAAGCAAATCTTTAATTATAATACAAATCTTTTTTTATTTAAAATAATCAACTTTATTAAGCAGATCATTGTTTAAATTTAAAGTTAGAAATAAATCAACTGATCTTGTTAACTTAATCTTGTTTTTTTTTTTTTGTTAATTTGTGTTATTTTAAATTAACATGATTGTAACGAAAATAAAGTTACTGATATAATAAGTATCCAAAATTAAAATTACAACTATAAATCATATCACATAAAATGTCTAAAAAAGCTTCGTTTAAGATCCAAGTTGCGTTGTGTAGATGCCGTCATCATATTTCCTCATACTGCTCTCATGGTATGGTGTAATACTGGTCTGCCATTCTACTTGTTCTTCATTGACGTAACAGTCCCATGGTGTGCCAAGGCAATCTGCCAACTGGCAGAGTTCAAAACATAAGATGGTTTCTTTTTACAAGGTAGGATTGTCAGCCCTACGCTCAATTTCTGCCATTCGAGGTGAATTTCGGCTAACCGTGTCTTTTAAAAAAAATCGTTGTGTGATAGCAAACTTTTTCACCCTTCTCGCCAATTGCATAAGTAGTAATGGCCAACAGTATAAATAGTTGTCAAAAATCGCCAAGCTATCATCATATGCGTTAAATTACAAAACACTGAAAATCATGCCATACAAATACTGAACGCATGTTTTGACATTTTAGTGGCGAATTTAGTATTCGCAAATGGCATTTCTTTTCACGTATGTGCGTGTGTGTGTGTGGTATTTCTATGATATCCCAGTAAATCCATTTCATAACCTCATACTACTACTACTAATCTACACCACATCACTGTGCCTAGACCTAGGGTCGCTCTCTTACAGTTAAGTTAATGATGTGGGTGTAAAATTTGATAGGGTTCTGTGACGCTCTATGGCCATATGAGATCGTGACCTACTTTTAAGTGGATTCGGACCACTGCAAACATCCATGGCACCGCTAAATTCGGCCTCAATAACCTCATACTAAGAAAATGAACCATTTCTTGAGGAATCGTTGTGTGGAAGCAGACTTTTTTCTCCTTTCAAGCCAACAGCGTAGAGTAGTAATAGCCAAAGTATAGATTGTTGCCGAAAATCCCAAGCTAATCATCGCATGCATTAAATTACAAAACACTGAAAAGCATGACTAAAAATAATTATAGATGCAATGTATTCTACAGTGGCTTATATTTCTAGCCATTCTAAGAAGAAACATTGTGATTCCTAAAAGCATTCAATCTTTTCATTATTTAACCTTTTGCATAAAGTGATCTGTGTTTTTTGTTTTTCTTGCATTCCTTTTTAAATCGTGCAAGTAATTAAACTGGTATATTAACATGAAGAAATTCAGGAGAAAACGAGATACTGTGATTAAAATTCCGGAACGATTTTGATATGTTACAGTTGAGCTCCCTTCCAAGAACTACTAAATTTCACTTATTTAAGCTTTAAGAAATTCTTCCACTTTAATTTAAATGCCTTCGAGGTTCCCATGACTACAGTAGTCGACTGTGGAATTTTCTGAGCTGTTACCGTCACCAGCAACTGACGATGAAAAGCTAAATGACTTTATTTTTAGGATGTTCGAACTTAATATATTTAATGGCGGAAATTCGAAAGACTCCAAAACGTTCCACTCGACGATTCTCGTGGGCGGAATGAAATCGAAACTCTTTAACTATTCTTTAAAAAAAAAAAAAAGGTTTGTTCTCAAATAATGAATTATTTAAAATTGGCTCCTTTACTAGCTGGAACACACTACTGACAATTTTTTTTTTTTTGGCAACAGCTTCAGTTGATTTTGCTTCGAATTTTTATCTGAATTTCAAATCAGAATTTTTTTTTATCTGGAAGATAAAAATTAGACTCAAATAGACAGACTTTTTATACAATAAAAAATAAATAAAGTAATGAAATAAAAAAATTTCTACTCGCTATCTTTTTATTCTATTAATGTTTACTTTCCGTTCTTTTAAAAAGAAAAAAAAAATTCGTAATTTATGTTTTGATATAAATTTAAAAATATTTGTTTTATTTTAAGAAATTATCTAAAATAAAAGTTAATTTCTTACTTATTAATTGAAAAAATAACGTTTTCATTTATTATTTAGCTCTTGTTATTTTTTTAATAAAGCTAACACTAATCTTTACTACAATAACTCTAATTTCAATCTAAAACTTTTAAAATAAACTGCACATATTGAAAACCTACATTAAATGCGATGAACTGTTGTCTAGCATATAAAGAATATAGCATCTCTAATTTTTAATATTTATCCATATATTAATCGTATTTACTTTAAAACTTATGTATAAAGAATAACAGAGTTAATTTCATGATCCAAACTAAAAGTAATTCATATATACGGAAAAGATTATATTCTAGATTATATGGAACTGATATACTTTAATTGTTGACTATTTGCTTTTGTCATTTTTGTTATTTTAAATTTACACGATTATAACGAAAATAAAATTATTCATATAATAAGTAACCAAAGCTAAAATTACAACCATAAATCATATCACATAAAACATCTAAAAACTTCCTTAATGATCCAACTTGTGTTGTGTAGATGCCGTCATTACATTTGTATCATAGTGCTCGCATGGTATGGTGTAACATTGGTCTGCCATTCTTCATGGTTTGACATTCTTCTTCTTCTTCTTCATGGGTGCAATAGCCCCACGGTGTTACAAGACAATCTGCCTACTAGCAGATTTCTAAACCTGAGATGATTTCCTTTTAGGGGCAGGGTTGTCAGCCCTACGCAAAATTTCTGCCATTCTAGGGGCAAATTTTAGTATTCGAAAATAGATTTCTGTTCACTTTTGTGTGCGTGTGTGGTATTTCTAAGATTTTAGTCCTTCCATTTAAAAACCTCATGCTGCTACTAAACCGCACCACATCACTGTACCTAACGCTGAGTTTCCTTATACTGTTTGAGAATGATGTGGGTGAGAGGTCTGACTGGATTCTGAACACCGCTCTACGGTCATATGAGACCGAAACCTCCCGGCTTAAAAAGTAAATTCGAACCACTATAAACATCCATGGCACAGTCGTAATTCGTACCCGAAACTTGTGGTACTGAGCGCCAGAGCGCTGGCCACTTGGATATCAGGACCCCAAAATCCTCATACTAACAAATTGAACCATTTCTTTTGAAAATCGTTGTGTGGTAGCAGACTTTCTTTCTTCCTTCTCGCCAACAGCATAGAGTAGTAATGGGCCAACAGTAAAGATTGTTTGCAGAACTCGCTAAGCTATCATCGCATGCGTTAAATTACAAAACACTAAAAAGCATGCCTAAAACTAATTCTAAATTCAGTATATTCCACAATGGCTCATACTTCCTAGCTATTGTAAGAAAAGCTCATTTTGATTGATAAATTCATTCGGGCTTTCAATAACACCTTTTGCATTAAATTGATCTATGTAGGTTTTTTTTTTTCATGCATTCCTTTAAATAATGCAAATAACTAAACTGGTACATTAACAAAAAGAAATTCAAGAAAACGGACTACTGTGATTAAAATTCGGAACGATTTTCATATGAGTTACAGTTCAGCTCCTCCCTAACACTTAATTCCACTTATTTAAGCTTTAAGAACTTCTTCAGTTTATTTAAATGGCTTCGAGGTTCCCATGATTACAGCATTCAAGTGTGGAATTTTCTGAGCTGTTACCGTCGCCAGCAATTGACGCTGAAAAGCTAAATGACTTTATTTTTTAGGATGTTCGAACTTAATATATTTAATGGCGGAAATTCGAAAGATTCTAAACCTTCCACTCGACGATTCTCGTGGGCGGAATGAAATCGAAACTCTTTTTTAACTATTCTTTTACACAAAAAAAAAAAAAAACGTTTGTTCTCAAATAGTGAATTATTTAAAATTGGCTCCTTTACTAGCTGGAACGCGCCACTGACAATTTTTTTGGCAACAGGTTCAATTGATTTTGCTTCGAATTTTTATCTGAATTTCAAAAATTTTGGAGTCAAAAATTGGAGACAAAGGAAGAAAACAGCCGGAAGAATAATAAAAAAAATTTGAAAAATAGGAATTAGAAAGATCACTTATTATTTTCCTGTAAGAAATTCCCATATAAAACTTCTTAGCTCTTAAAATAAAAATTTTTTATACTAAAAAAAGAAATAAAAATGAAAAAAATTTTCTATGGCCCTTTTTTATTCTATTAATGTTATTTTTAGTTCTTTTAAAAGAAAAAAATTTAATTTATGTTTGATATAAATTTAAAAATATTTGTTTTTTTTTTTAAGAAATTATCTAAAATAAGAAGTGAATTTCTTTTCATTGAAAGGTTAATGTTTTAATTTATTCTCATTTAATTCTTGCTCTTTTAAAATAAAGTTAACATTAATCTTTTTTACAATAACACTAATTTTAAATCCAAAATTTCTAAAATGAGTTGTACATTATAATTATAAAAACCAACATTAAATTTGACCGACCGTTCTCTAGCATCTAAATACAAATTAACATTTCTAATTTTTAATATTTATCCATTATTAATCGTATTTACATTTAAAATTTATAAATATTAAGTATTATGTATAAAGAAATACAGGACGTTTAGTTTTCATGATCAAAACTAAAGTAATTTATATATACGGGAAAAAATTATATTATAGATTAAATGGAATTTTAATTAATGATTAATTTTGATTTTTGTTAATTTTGTTATTTCAAATTAACATGATTGTAACGAAAATAAAGTTACTGATAAAATAAGTATTCAAAAATAAATTTACAACCATAAATCATATCTCATAGAACATCTAAAAGCCTCTATTGAAATCAAGTTGTGCAATTTGTATGAAGATGCCGTCATAATATTTTCGTCATAGTGTTTCTCATAGTATGGTCTAATATTGGTCTTGCCATTCTACTTCTTCTTCATTGGCGCAACAGCCCAATGGTGCATCAAGACAATCTGCCTACTGGCAGATTTCGCAACATAAGATGGTTTCTTCTTACAGAATAGGGGTTATCAGCCCTAAGCGAAATTCTGCCGATTCAAAATTAGTATTTTCTATTTGTTTCTTATAAGTGTGTGGGAAGGAGGCAGGTATTTCTATTACTTAGTCCGCCCATTTAATAATCGCATACTATACTGAGAAAGACTTATTTTGTATCATAAAACATTTTCATTAACAGCCTTTTTACGTTAAATATATCTGAGTATTTTTTTTTTTTCTGCATTCTTTTTTTTTTAAATCATGCAAGTAGCTAAACTAGTATATTAACAAGCTACTATTCTAAAAGAAAATTCATTATGAGCCACTATTCTAAGAAAGACAACTATTCTAAGAAATATTCTATTATAGATACTATTCTAAGAAATACTTATTTGTATCATAAAAACATTTTTCGGTAACGCTGCTCCTAACGTTCTTAAATTGATCTGAGTATTTCTTTTTCATGCATTCTTTTTTTTTATGCATGCACGTTGCTAAATTAGTATATTAAGAAGAAGAAATTCAGGAGAAACGGAGTACTTTTGTGGATTAAAATTCGGAACGATTTTGATATGAGTTACAGTTGAGCTCCTCACCAAACACC
>BPLR01012538.1:0-19698 GCA_021605095.1 Caerostris extrusa
CGTTTTTAAAACAATAATTCGTATTTTTTAAAAAATAAAATCCTTTCATATTTTTTTAAATAACGAAAATAGATAATTTAGTAAGAAAATATCTTACTTGTAGTAGAGGTTTTCATGCGCTTTTTACAAATAAACAAATCCAGTTCCTTTTGTCAGAATACTATAACGTTAAACATTCATTAAGTAATAATTTTCTTTAAAAAAACACGAACAATACTTGCAGACCATTTACACCTATATCTTTTCCTCATCCCAACAACTGTCAACGCTTATCTTGATCAAATAATATTTATTTTCAAGCTAACTATAAAGATTTAAATCATAAAAATTTTCAAAAAGAAAAAAAAAAAAAACATTTTCAAGAATAATAATCTTTTTCATACTATTTATATTCAATTAACTTTTAAAAAATATCATTTTCGATTTCATCTAATATCAAGATGTTGAAGTAGGTATAAAGGATTAAAAAAAAGATTTTCTCATAGATTAATTATAACAAGTGAAAAAAAATAACCAGATTAAATTTAAAATTAAAATAATACTTATAATCTCCATTTTTTTTATTTCAAAATGATGTCTTCAACGGAAAGTAAATTTCAAAAATTTTTTACTTTCATAGGGATAAAACAGTGAGGGAGAGGAAAAACCAGTGCAGCAGACAAAACACCATTTTGTCACACATGCAGTCATTAATTTATCAACAACTTCAAATCACTCTTTTAAAATGAAGTTACTTTATTGTTTAACCTTTTTTTCCCAAACTCAACTTCAACCACTCAAAGCAGCATTGATGTAGCAACCCGGCAAAAAACTTTCAAAACGTCATTACCAGCCATAGCCGGCTACATATCACGCAGTGTTGAAAAAAAATTCTACAATAAAAAACCAAAATGCGTCTGTCTCCAGTGTTTTTATTGATTTCCTTCCCGTCAATATAGTCTTCGCATCTTTTGGTATTCTTTTGCAACTATGATTACCTCGAGTTGTGAAGATAGAAGATAATTTATTTCCAATATTTTCTTTTTTAAAAAGGAGTCACGAAATACAAGAGGAATTAGGTTTATCCACCACAAACTTGAGTTAGGTCTTCTAATATCCAAAAAGTTTTATAACCGTAAGGCATTTCTTAGTTCTTTTCATTCCTTTGTCTGTTAGTTTGTAGGTGTAGAAAGTAAAAGAAAAAAAAACCGTGCATTACTCATTTTTATTATCAGCTATTTAGTTTTCCAACAAAGAGCTGTGATTTTTTTTTTTCGCGAAGGGGAGATAAGTAAAGAACAAAAAATGATGTCTTTATCCTTCTCAAGTTCTTAAGTAGTTAAAGTATTAGTGATAACACATAAAAACAGGGGTATCTGTCTTCTAAGGTATTGTATTTGAATACATATCATTTTAAAGATTATTGTATATTTATTTAAAAATATTAAAAACATGTTTACAAAATGGCGCATTGTTCTATATTACCTTATGCACTTCAGTGTATAAACTACGAGAACTAATGTAATCGAATTTGCTGCTCTTATAACTTATGGAACTTAAGGTTTTGTATCAAAAAATAGTTTTTTTTTCTTTCAAAATTTAAATTTAACTATAACAATGGAATATGATTTTAGTATTGCTGATTTTAGTTAGCAGTAGACAGTTCATTATTGGATACACAAGACTTTTTAATGCAGTTATGTTTTATTCTTCTTTTCCTAGCTAAACAGAATTTGATGGAGATAAAACCTAGATACAAGCCTTCAGTCGTTAACGAAAAAAATTGTAAGCTATAACAACATAGCGAAACAGAATACAAGCTTTGACCTTTTTCTATCCCCAAGTAAACTTCTTTAAATGGGGGAGTCTGCTGCGGTGGCAAGTATTATATTGCTACGTCTATTTGAAAATTACGACAAATTTGAGATTAAAGGTGTCTGGGATTTACTGAAAAACTATACGTATTGAAAATGTCCAATTATGTTTGTTAAGATTTATCATATATATAAAATTAAATTTTTAAAAAAATATGAAAAGTGAAAAAAAATAAAACCATCTAATAATAAAAACATTAATATTAATATTATTTATACAAAACACTTAATGCCAACATAAATTTATTTAGTGAAAACCGTACTCTCATATGACAATTATATAGTGGATTAAATTTCGAAATTTGTTATGAACTTATATCCTACTTATATTACCACAATTAAGCATAAAAGATAAAAAATAAATAAAGAGTTTAATAACCTATATTTACTTATTTAGGAAACTTTTAATAGCTGGCGCAACTCAGCAATGTTTCTTCAACTATATCATTGATCTAAATTTGGTTTCACATCAAACATAACTTCTATGTTCAGCGCATTTTATAAGATGCACCACATTATTTTGTAATTTAATATAATACATAATGAATTCTTGAAACAAACATATGCTGATGATTCTTTGGCCCAAAAAAAGGTTGTTCTAAGTTGATATTAGGTAACAGGTTGATATCTATGAACATATATATATATATGTGTGTGATACACATGCACTCCAAAAAGGCGAAACAATATGACCACCCCTACATTTTGCAATGGGCTCTCGCCTGGATGACGTAGGAAGCTTTTGTGTGATCAGATGGAAGTATTGTTTAACTGCTGCTGGAGATTCTGAAGAATCATTCTTTCACTTACTTCTGTGTGCGATGGGAAGGCTGCGGATCTAAGCGACTTTGATAGAGGGCAGATTAATGGCTCGAAGGCTCGGAACAGTATTTCCGAAACTGCACGACTTGTAGGTTGTTCGCGATCTACAGTTGTTAGTACTTATTCACAGTGAATGAATGACGGTGAAACCAGCAGTAGACGATATGGTGTTGGACGTCCACACGCCATCAAAGAAAAAGGTCGTCGGAGACTGTCTCGCATGGTGAAGCAAAACCGGAGCCAGACAGTGGTTCAGCTGACAGCCCAATACATTGCAGGACCAAGTAGAATAGTATCGGAGCACACTGTTCAGCGGGCACTGTTGGATATGGGGTTACGCAGCAACCGTCCACTCGTGTGCCTTTGCTCACCAAGCGTCATCGCCAACTGCGCCTGCGCTGGGCCTGGAACACGTGACTGGTCCATGGATCAGTGGGAGGGAGTTGCCCGGGTCAGATGAATCACCGTTTGTCATTCATCACGCCGATGGCCGTGTCAGGATAAGCCGTCTTCCAGGCGAACAGTTGCTCCCTCAATGTACAGTATGTACGGTATTATGCTTTGGGGGACGTTCTTGGGCGTCTCTGGGACCCGTGGTTTGTGATAGAGGAGACCATGAATGCTACAGGGTATCTGAACATCATTGCAGGACCAGTTGCACCCACATGGCCTCTGTTTTTCCAGCTGGAATTTGAAATGTTCCAACAGGTCAACGTCCCTTGTCACAAGGCTAAAATTGTGTTGGAGTGGTTCCAGGAACATGATGCTGAATTCCAGTTAATGTCCTGGCCGCCTAACTCACCGGATCTCAATCAGATAGAACACATTTGGGATGTCCTGGGACGGCAACTTAGAGTTTAAAGGCCACCAATTCATAATATCACGGATTTTGACCGTTGCTTAAACATGCACAATCTGTCTCCCGGCCATCTACCAAGGACTTGTGGCATTCGTGCCAAGGCGGGTTGAAGCTGTGTTGCGCACCGAAGTTGGGCCAACTCGTTATTGACAGGTGGTCATAATGTTTTGGCTCTTGAGTGTATATCAATGAACCTATGAACATATAATATATATATATATATATATATATATATATATATATCACTGAATATATGAACATATGTAACAAATAAATGTTGATTAAAGTAAATAAGAACCTTGCATCAATACAAAGCAATAATAATTAATATATTTTTGGCAATAAATTTGTAAACGTTGAACAAAATATTTTATAATATACACTTGGTAAATATAAAACTGAATCTTGCATTCAGGCATGATAGCATCCCAATATATTTATTGCAATAAATTAAAAAACTCTGAATAAAATATTTTCTTATAAACATTAGGCGGCCTGGATGCCCAATTGGGTAGCTCTGGCCTTTGGCACCACAGGCTTCAGATTCAAATCCTGGCTGTGGCATGGATGTCCGAAATCCACATTAAACTGTAGGTCCCTATCTGTTTAAACATCATGTGCTCCAACTGACAGTAGATCGATAAACAAAACAATAAGTATCGGTAAAATTAAAATGAGGGATCTTGTATTTAACCATAATATATATTTACAATAAATTGGAAAAAGGCTGAATAAAATATTTTCTAATGCACATTGGCAAAGATATTTTAATAAAAAACAGTCAGATACCGGATACAAGTCTTACACTTTCATTAATATCTGTAACTCTATGAAAAATTACACATTTTTAAAGAAAAAAAATGACATATGGGCCTCCAACAAAAGAAAGTAATACTTGGCCCCAGTATGAAGTGGCAGTATGCTTTTTGGATCATCCCCGAATTTGACAACTCTCTCTCTGAAAGAATGCATCTCTTTGGATATCTTTCAAGGTAAACATGCATTACATGGTACACGAGGCCATCCGTCTGCCAAGAAAGAGTGCTAATTGCGTTTGTGTCCGCCGCATCCGCGTCCAGTGGTCCACCGCCCATCGATCTTGCGGACCGGCGTCGTCCATCAGCGTTTCTTCACCACCGGAAATAAGTCCCAGTAAATCTCCCCCGGCCCTTTCCACGGGTGCCCCTGTGCCTGCTATTTATTTTGCGCCCCGGTAAGGGAAAGGTGGATGTTTCATTTTTGTAAGGCATGACAGGACGTCGTTCCTCTCTCGGAGGGATATAAATATCCGTGTAAACAGAGGAGGATGTGACATGTGGGATCTATTCAGATCTATGCAGTCTTTAGCTGGATTTTCGTATATTTAGGAACAAAGACATTGCGCCGCAGATGAAGAATTATGGATCCCAGTTCTCATTTTATTAATCAGTTTTTGGAATATGGCATCACTTCAAAGTGGGTTTAATGTATTCCATGGGTTGGTGGAAAGGTAAAAGTAATAATTTATTGGAGATTATTAATATTTGAGTTCAGTATTAGAGAGGAGGATACAAATGGCTTCCAATGCCATCCATGGAGTTTTCATACAAACTATGAGTGTAAATTAGCAGATATTTTATGGTAACACTGTATACTTATGTAACATATGTAACACTGAATATATGAACATATCTAGCAATACTGAACATATGAAGTATGTAACACATATGTATCACTGAACCTATGAATGTATATAACATATATGTATCACTGAACTTATGAGCATATATAACACTGACACATATAAACATGCAACACTGAACGTATGAACAAATGCAACACTGTATATATGAACATTTATAACACTGAACATTTGAACGTATGTAACACATATATATTTCTCAACTTATGAGCATATGTAACAGATATGTAACATTGAATATATATGAACATATATAACTAAACATAATATATAGAACATTAAATATTTTCCATGAAGCCTTTTTCCACGACTTATTTTATTGACGTGTAGAAAATGGCATAAGCTGTTGTCTTTATGCTGTAGATACGATTCAAATGTACTGAAGATAAAAAGTAACTGAAGTATGATTTTAATACAAACCTTTATTTTATATTTCCGTGCCTAATTATATAGTATATGTTAGTATATTTATATGCTTATAGTACATTTTCATGCCTTCATAATTATTTTTGGGGGCCTGTTGCCCGAGTGACTAGCCTTCTGGCGCTCGATGCTACAGGTTTCGGGTTCGGCGGTTTGCCATGGATGTTTATAAGGGTTCGGAATCCACTCTAAACCGTAGGTCCCGGTATAATATAACAGTAGAGTGCAGGACGTAGGATGACATTCTACCTCCCAAAAAAAAAAGAAAACATCTACTGTCCCGAAATCTGCTAGTAAGCAGACGGACTTGGCCCATTATGGAGCGGATAAATATTTTGATGATATCCCCTATATAATAAAAAGATATTCTATAAATGTGTTTTTATACCGTTAGTTTTTCTTTTCAGTTATTTTCCATAGAAATAAATATAATTAATGAACAATTATTTTATTTCTTTGAAAATTAATACATTCGAATTCAGATAATTAAAGTTTATACTTATTTATTTTAATTTGTGAGTTTTATTTTAAACGTGAAATTATCGAAATTTTAATAAATTTCATAATAAAAAATTTGAATATTTAAATATATTTTTATACACAAATAATAAAAATCCTTAAAATCCTTACATTGTACTTAATTAAAAACAATCAACATAAAAATAAACTCTTAAAAATAAAATACAAAAATATAACTTTAATCAGACTTATTTTTATTAATAAATGGATGTTTCTAAATATTTCTCATGAAATAAATTGCTGTACACTTCATTTTACATCTTTTTTATAAAATTACATTTATTTTTTACGTAAACAAAAATAATTTACAAAAACATTAAATTAGTTCAATTTTGCAAGAAGTGTACATAAAGTTAAAATTTGATATTATCTTTATTAAATCCAGAATCCCTTATCAGATAAGTTTTATAAATTATTTTAAATGTTAAGAGTTGTTTATGCCATAAAATATCTAATATATTAAAAAGAAAAATGTATTCACTCATGTTTTATATTCTTTGTTCATAATAAACAAGATTTCCATTGTTAATACTGATGTAAATATATATCTTTTGATAAATTAGTATCAAAAACTTTAGCAAGCTTGAATGTAGCGAAAATAAGTTGTGATAGATGGAGATATCGTGTAAACTGCATGATGAATTGTTATTTAAAACAAAGCATTCTTGGAATTTCAGGCATGGAAAATAAGCCTTTATTTTAAAATGGTGTTTATTTTTCATTGCTAGTATGTAGCAGCTAATTTATTTAGACATAAATGTATGACTTGTTTTCATAAACATTTCTGTTTCCCCTTTAACTTTTTATTTTTATGACTTCATGAAATATTTTCATACGGGCAATATTTCAAAATATACATTGTTCTATGAAATATTTTCATGAATTATATGCATATGTAATTTTTTATTCTGCATTTTATTCATTGTTTTGTTTTTCGCAATAGAATAAATTTAGTGAATTGTTAAAATTATGTTGCGTTAAATAAATTTTTATATATTTAATTATCAGCAATATAAGTAAAGTTTATTTATTAAAGTGTGTAAACATTAGAAAACTATTTTGAATATCATATATTTTATTTAAAGCTTATTAATAATATTTTCTTTAAATTTTCATTAAAAGGATTTCTTACATCTTAATATCAATCTGATAATATTTAATACATTATATATTTTAAAGAAATATATTTTGCTGGAAGGAGATTTGAGTGATTTTAACTAATCTAAAGCTAATATAATATTTAATAATATTTTATACAAGTATGGATATATCTAAATATATTTTGCTGGAAGGAGATTTGAGTAGTTTTAATTAATCTAAAGCTTATTTAAAATGAAGCAACCGTAAAAATCGACGAAACATTATAATATAGTATTTCTTTCTGCTATATTTCGTATATAAAATTTTCATGCTGTTTAAGTATTTAACTAACTAAATTTTATTTCTCAATATCAGTGAAAAAATTAATAACTAACGTAGAATTAAAATATTCTATTTGGATAAATTAAAAAATATATATTTTTATTTTCAACCTTGGCATAATTCTTTCTACATGAAATGTTTATTCAATGTTCAAATTAAAATATAAAAATCTTAGTTAACCAATATTAATTACTATTTTTTTAATAATTTAAGTTATTAAAATAAATATTAAAGTTACAAAAAATATTTCGAGCTTTAAACACATTATAAAATATAGAAACGTGTTAAAAAATATATTAAGGTGTTCAAAAAAAAAAAAAAGTAATTTTTAAAAATAAATATTAATACAAAATATTCAGTGTAATTATAGAATTACGATAGATTTTGAATTAAAGGTTTTTTATGGTTTCACATAAACATAAATTTATGTATGAAATAATTTGTACAGATGCTAAGAATATAAAACTCAAATAATTAAGAATCGTAAAAGAAAATACTTATTATCATATAATTAAAGAAACAAAATGCATTTAATTAAACTTAACCTGTTAAGGTTAATTTTTAATTAAACTTAACCTGTTAAGGTTAATAAAATAAATTACTCTTAAAATTACTGTGCAACGTCTTGTCTTTAAGAAAAAAAAAGTATTAATTATACATAAATTAACATCAATGGTTAATAAAATTCTATTTCAGAGAATAATACTTCTTTTTACATTGTATTTTTTATGAAAACATAATAATACATTTTTAGTACAGTTTTGAAAAACATAATAAAATTTAAACTAAAATATTAAAAAACTAACGTTCGAAAGAATTTGTTATAGAATATAAAAAAAAATGGTTAATTAAATTCATTTGCATGGAATTAAATTAATTGAATGAATTTAATCATTTTATAATGAATTTGAATACAATATAAAATAATTTAGAGATTTATCAGGAATTAATTCTTAAATATTCAGTGCCTTAATGAAAAAGTCGCTAAATTGGCTCTGTAATAAATTAATTTACTTTTGTAGGTGGATTAAGTAAACTATTTTCATTTACAATGTAGCAAAATTTATTTTTCCATAATTAATATTAAACGCTTAAATCCCAAACCACTTATAAAATAATACTCTGCCCTTTTTTTTTTCAAATTTAAAGAAATTCTTAGTCTTCTGGTATTAAATTATATTGGTTTGGAGACAAAGACAAAAATAATAACAAAAAGTGTGAAATGTTTTTAAAAAGTTCTGTATCAAATATGATAATGTTTAAGAATTAGAAAAGCATATTAAAGGAATTAATTCTATGCATATATAGCGAAAAAATTTTAAGGATATGAAATATTCAATAATTAAAAAAACGTGAAGATGAAAACAATGAATATCAAATAATCTTTGCAGGCATAGCATCTCATGCAATTAATTAAATATAATTTGTACGAAAAAAATAAGAATTTATGTTTGTAAATACTTATATATAATGTTTTTTAAAACAGAAAAAATAATTAAAATTATACTCATTTGTCTTCATAGACTATAGTTTTCATTTTATATAGTGCATTTTTTATTTACGCTTCAAATTAAATGAAACAACTTATTTTGGAAAAAAAAATAATAATAAAACTTAAATAATTCCAAACAAATGCTTAAATTCCAACAGAATATAAAGAACATGAAGGATTTAAGTTGCTAAAATGCTTAATTATAAGATTCCGTTTTTATAGTATAAACTTTTTTAAGGATAAATCTAATGGCTAAAGTAGAATTTTTTTCATTAAATGAAAAAGATAATGTTTCCATAATTTTTAGATTAAATTTTTGTTTTATCTGGACAAGTACGAAAATTGTTTTCATTTAGTTTCAAATGATGATGGCATTTGTTTTGTCTAAAATTTCTATTCTTATAAAATGGCATTTGTTTTTCTCCTTGAACAAAGCAAATTTATTATTCTTATATAATATATATATATATATATATATTATATATATATATATATATATATATATATATATATATATATGACTCTGCGGAAACTTAAAAATCTGATGGGATCTTTGAGTAATAAAATAATATGTGCAAACACAATATAAGCAGATTTCTAACAAATTCTTCGGATTATTCTCCCTCTCTCTCTCTCTCTCTCTCTCTAGCTAGCTAGATAGCTAACTAGCTAGCTGGATAGATAGATAGATAGATTGTTCAGTGGAAATTTAAAAATCTGACGACAATTTTAAATTTAAAAAAACAATGTGATCAAAAAAAAACGATATAAACATATTCTTATATATGAAAAAAGTTAAGAAGGAACGTGCTCGTTTTAGGCTGCAGCGGCAATATTTGTGTACAGTATCGCATGTGCTGTTTGGTGTACATTTAGAACGCTGAATTTGCTACCAATCGGCTTTAATATTTGCAAAATGAATTCAAGTCAAAATAAAGAATAATGATTCAAGAATATTTTGTTTATTAATCTTTTTCATAATAATCTATTTTTAAGAATGCTGAAAGAATTATGTTCTTATTAAGTATATTCCAACGAATATGTTGATTCAAATGACGAGAATAAATATATGAATCAACTTTTTACGTTAAGGTTTAATTTTAAAAAATTAAAAAAAAAAATTTTTTTTTGTTTAATTTTTGATGGAATAAGTGGCTTAATTAAACTTGGATGTCTTTTATCACCATATATTTACTAACACAATAAATGTTATTGGATATACTCAGAAATACTTGGTTTTGTAAAACTTTCCAAAGTAAAAACCCTTAAATTGCTCTGGGTATGAAAGAAACTGGAGTCATGCTCTTTTAAAATATATTGCCTCATTTGAGCAGTCTAAAAAAATTTAATTGAAATTAGTTTATTTCGTATATTTTTTTTATATTTTAATTATAGGGAATCAAAGTATTTAATACATGTTTCAAATTAATTAAAAATTTAAACAGTAAGACAACATTCGAATAGAATGTTTCATTTAGTCAGGCTGCCCGTTTTCGTTTTATCCCCAACGACGACTTCATCTACTTTGTGCAAATTTTATTGCACATTTAACTCTAAAGTAGGGCATAAAAACCTGTTTTTCTTCTTGTTTAAGGAAATGAATTTACAAACATCTTAAGTTGTGGGTATTAAAGCGCGTAGGGTCAAATAGTGGAATTTTTTTTTAAGGATAAGGCTTTTAAAAACTAGTCGTTCAGTGGAAACTATAAAAATCTGTTGGGGATTTTGAATAAGAAAATATTTAAAGTTTAATATAAACAGAAAAACTGCACATAAAAAATAAACTTTATATTTCTTTGGAGTACGTTAGTTGCAGAGGGCATATTTAACGGAGCGGACAGTACAAATTTTTTTTTAAAAACCCAGAACTTTAAACGTAATGATCCCATGACAAAAAAAGATTATTCTTAAAATGCAAATGTTAATGAAGCTTTAAAAAACGCAAAGCCTCTTTTTGCAAGAGTTCTTCAAAAGAAAGCCGGTTGCAGTTGTAGGAGAAAAAAAATATATTTTGCAACCCAAAAGTCTGAAAAGTGATTGCTGAATTCAAGAATTTGTTCAAGTAGTAGAAGAAGAAGGAGGAACAGGAAGAAAAAAAAAAACATGCAACGCCATCTTTAAAACTTTTACCTTTTTTTCCCCTACTCTTTGCAATTTTTAGCGTTAACGAATGCTCTATTAACAAGACTGGAAGAATAGATAAAAATATATTAAACTGCTCCGTCGATTTTTTTTAAAGTTTAATCTAGGAGGAAAAAGGTAGGGTTGAAAACAAAATTTAATCAGCCTTTGGAAAAGAAGCAGAATAAATGGCAAGTTTATTTTTGTCTTTCCGTCATTTCATTTTGGGGATTTCAGCTTCAAATTTGTCTTCGCTAGTGAGTTTTCCATCAAAGTGCTCGCCCCAAAATGACATGAAGGGTTTCTATTTCATTCCTCAGAAAGATAATTATATATACATAAAAAAAGGCCTGTTTAACTTTATATACTCCAGAAAGTATTCTCAAAGGGAACTTCTACAAAATGTAGTTCCAGTTGATTAAGAATTCAGTTTCGCTTTTGTTCCACGCTTGAAGAGAAGGGAAGTTACTTGATTTGATTACTGAAGTTTCAAAATAGAGGAATTTTATTAAATTTGTAAACAACAACGAACTTAGAAGAAGGAATAAGAAGAAAAAAAATTATGCTTTCTTTGACGCCATGTAATCCATTTGTAAACACAAGTACAGAATTTAGTTATGTTTCTTCAACGTAAAAGCTTAACTTTTAAGACTTAAAATAGTAATTTGGAAAGTTAAAGACCTATTTTTCTTTAATAAAGATGTATTTCATTTTAGATTTTTTTCGAAGCATATTTTCAGGAGCTATAAAGTTGTAAGTTTTTTTTTTTTTCTAACAGATTTTATTTTTGTCATACTTTTTATGGTACCTTTCAAAATCTAAAAAAAATAACAGATAATATAAAAAAATAAATATAGTATTAACTTCATTATTGTTCCCTCTCTGTCCCAAGTTTGCTTTTTTTTTGCATCCATTTAAACATAAATTATTAAATATTTTGAAAACACTACTCAATATTATTTTAATTAATTAATTTATTTTTTGGTGACGTAATATAATAAAAAAAATAGTATATTATTTCATTTATCACAATTATTATAGCAACCACTTTCGTTACCTAGTAAATTGATTCTGAAATAATGCATGAATTTTTTAATTCTAGAAGACAAGAAGTATACATAAACTACATTGTATTTCAACAATTTTAATTACTTAACATATTTTATTAATTAAACAACTTATTTTACTCGATATTTTTATTTTCTCAATTCATTACCTTTCTTATTAGAATAAATTATCATGTAATTAAATACCTACAATAGATTTTTACGAAAGAAACGTTGTTAGAAATTTTTTCATGCACCATAAATGTAAGTGTACGAAAATAAGTTTATTATAAGACGCTAGTATGTATTACATTTGTAATTTTTGTATATTTTTCACTCAGGTAATAATTGAACGTATTTATGGATGAATTTTCATAATATATGTGTACTTTGTAAAATAATTAATTTTAATAAAAATATAATTAAAGTTGCATATGAAAATTCATAATACATATTCAAAAATATTGAAACATATATTTTTCAAAAATAATTTGAAAATTTTTAAATAAATGTCCATATCCTTAAAGCTTTTTTGTCATCTTTAGAAGCACTATATTCATAGTTTGGTATTTTACAATTCTTTTTATTCTCAATTAAGATTTTGTGCCATTATTATTATTTATAAAATTAAAATGATAAAAACATTTCAATTTATCATGCAACAGTTCTCAATTTATACATTAATGATGATCAAATAAAGTTACTGTACTACAGAGAACTGCCAGTTTTGTAGTAAGGATTCAGTTTTAGCACTTGATAAAAAAAAAAATAAAGTAATAAAAGAACGCAAATCTAATAAAGAAGAATGCTATTATTCCATTTTAAATGGATTATAAACAATCTTTGTGAGAAAAAAAAATATATATCTTTTTTCGTCATTTGTTGAAAATTCTTTTCAAAATATTATTCTTATTCTTGACAAAGGCACAAGGAGTTTAGGGAATTACTGCACTCAAAAAAGTTTTTTGAAAAAAATGCTTTTTCAAAATATTCTAAGAGGGAAATACCCAAGGAAAAAAAGATACATAATCAATATATCGTTTTGTTTTAATTCATTTGCATTGGGTTCTACTGTGCATTCTTTTTTTTCTCCAAATAGTATATTTTTTTTTAAAGTTTTCAGTTGTGTTTCTCTTGTGATTTGAAGCACTGATTGAGTTTTTGAATTGTATAGGAAACTTTTTTTAAATCAAATTTCTATTGAGAGTAGGTAAAAAGAAAAATATTCTGAAATAAAAAAAATTGCATATACAAAGAAACCTACTTCAGTAAAGTGAAAAGTGCCTTATTTCTATTAAGTATCTAATATTATTATTTTCTTAAATAGTTTATTGATTTTTTATGAATTCACTTTTTTTTACTTTTAATGTTTATACTGATTGTTGAATAATGCTTGTATATATATGTATATATATATATATATATATATATTATCTTATGCTTGTATATATATATATATATATGTTCATTCATTAAACAATACATCACCAACCAGTTATCATTCTATTTATATTTAATTTTTGTTTGAAAAAAATATTTTCAAGTGAGGTATATAAATAACTTCCAATTGTTACAAATAAATTATAAATATTTTTTTTTTATAAAAATTAATCCATAAAAAAATCTTTTATTTTTGTTAAAACTTAATTTTGTCAAAGAGTTGAAGTTAATTTTTTTTAAGGAATTTTTTTATTTCTATTAAGTATCTAGTAGTAGTAGTTTATTGATTTTTTTATGAATTTATTTTCTTTTTTATTTTTAATGTTCATACTGATCTCTTTTTTTGTTGAATAATACTTGTAGTTACACGTTAATTCATTAAGCAATATATCGCCAATCAGTTATCATTTTATTTACTGTATATTCAATGTTTGTTTGAAAAAAATGTTTGCAAGTACTCTTAATTAATTTAATTATATTAATATTCTCTTAATAATTTCTCTATATTAATACTTTTCACTTGGTACAAATAAATTAAAATTAATCCAAAAATTCGTTTATTTTTATTAAAACTTAATCATTGTCAAAAAGTTTAAATTTATTATTGTTTTTAAGGACATTTTTTATTTCTATTAAGTATCTAGTACTATTATTTTCTTAAATAGTTTATTGATTTTTTATGAATTTTTTTTTTTTTTTTTACTTTTAATGCTTTTCTTGAATAATACTTGATATACGTTAATTCAATAAATAATATATCACCAGTTATCATTCTATTGATATTCAATATTTATTTAAAAAATATTTTCAAAATACTCTATATTAATACTTTTAATTGGTTCAAATAAATTAAAAATATTTTTTTACAAAAAATAATAAAAAAAAAAAAATGTTTATTTTTGTTAAAACTTAATTATTGTCAGAAAGTTTAAATTTGTTGTTTTTAAGGAAATTTTCTTATTTCTATCCAGTATTATTATTTTCTTAAATCGTTTATTGACATTTTTATGAATTTATTTCTTTTTACTTTTAATGCTTATATTGATCTTATATGTTGAATAATGCTTGTAGTTATAAGTTAATTCATTTAATATGTATCTCACCAGTTATCGTTCTATTTATATTTAATGTTTGTTTGAAAAATATTTTCGAGTACGCTATATTAATAATTTTCGGTTGTTACAAATAAATTAGATAATTAAAAAAACAAATTTTTCATTTTGCTAAGTGACAGTTCTTACCTAATTATTGTCAAAAGGCTTAAATTTATTATTATTTTTAAGTAAAATGCTTTTATTTTTTGAAAATTCTACATCAAATGCATGATGGACAAAAAGAAAAATTGAAAATATCACCAAGTTGGCTTCATTTTTT
Organism: Caerostris extrusa; assembly: GCA_021605095.1. Taxonomy (NCBI): domain Eukaryota; kingdom Metazoa; phylum Arthropoda; class Arachnida; order Araneae; family Araneidae; genus Caerostris; species Caerostris extrusa. Next base: position 15,053 of record BPLR01012538.1, read on the forward strand.
GTAATCTTAAGCGACTTTGACAGTAGATTTAGCAATGTTTCTTGTAACAACTGAAAGTTAATATAATCTTTGAGAAATAAATAGAAACTTTGAAACTATTGATTTTTACAAACTCACTTGAAAGTTCTGGTTTTTTAATGAATAATGTTAAACTTTTCCTGAGATATTTAAAAGATTTTCTAAAAAAAATGTTTTAGGTGAAAAAAGTATAATACTCGTACAAAACAACAATTTACAAAATTCGCCCAAAAACATTGAGTCAATTTCTCTAAACACCAAACTGACTAAACATCGAAGAACACGGCTTGACATGACCAATCATGTTTATTTAAATTATTAAATGTTTGATGTTTTCGATATTTAATTTTATAAAATAACTCAGAAAAATTAAATGTGTTATCCTAAATGTATTGCATGTTTTGCTATGATTTAAAAAAATTAGAAAACTTAAGAATTGAAATGATTAGTTTTTTTCATAATGTAAAAAATTACATGCCAAGCTCTTAAATTCGCCAAACAAACACCGAGATTCTAATGAGATTAATTTAATGTGTTATAAAAATTATTTCATGCTTTGCTATATTTTGTTAAAAATTAAATAACCTAATGATTGCTCAAATAATCATGATTTGAAATTGGAAAACTTAATTGAAATGATTAGTTTCTTTCATGTGCAAACAGCATGCCAAGTTTTAAAGTTCGTCAAACAAACATCAGGGTTAAAATGAGATGAATTAAATGTGTTATTCTAAAATTATTTCACGTTTTGCTATAATTTGTTAAAAAATTACATACTCTAATGATTGCTCAAATTAATCATGATTTGAAATTGGAAAACATAATTGAAATGATTAGTTTCTTTCATGTGCAAACAGCATGCCAAGTTTTAAAGTTCGTCAAACAAACATCAGGGGTTAAAATGAGATGAATTAAATGTGTTATTTTAAAATTATTTCACGTTTTGCTATAATTTGTTAAAAATTACATACTCTAATGATTGCTGAAATTAATCATGATTTGAAATTGGAAAACTTAATTGAAATGATTAGTTTCTTTCATGTGCAAACAGCATGCCAAGTTTTAAAGTTCGTCAAACAAACATCAGGGTTAAAATGAGATGAATTAAATGTGTTATTTTAAAATTATTTCACGCTTTGCTATAATTTGTTAAAAAATTACATACTCTAATGATTGCTCAAATTAATCATGATTTGAAATTGGAAAACTTAAGAATTGAAATGATTAGTTAATTTCTTTCATATAGCATGCAAACAGCATTGGTAAGTTTTAAAGTTCGTCAAACAAAGACTCTAATGAGATGAAGTTTGTGCTAATCTAAAATTATGAATTAAATGCTTTGCTCTTCCAATTTGTTAAAATTTAATTATGATTGTTATGATTCTAAAATTATTTCATGTTTCTTTGTGCAAACAGCATTCCAAGTTTTAAAATTCATATTTAATAATGTTGTTAAAAAATTATTCCATGCTTTCCTATGATTTGTTAAAAAATACATACTCTAATGATTGCTCAAATTAATCATGATTTGAAATTGGAAAACTTAAGAATTTAAATGATTAGTTTCTTTCATATGCAAACACATGCCAAGTTTTAAAGTTCGTCAATCAAACACTCAGGGTTAAATGAGATGAATTAAATGCGTTATTGTAAAATTATCGCATGTTTGAAAAATCAAATATATCCTAATGATTGCTCAAATAGAACATGATGAAATTAGAAATCTTAAGAATCGAAATGATTAGTTTCTTTCATATGCAAACTACATGCCCAGCTAGAAAAGTTCTGCCAAACAAACACCAGGACTCTAATGAAATGAAAGTCCACATATGAGAGCAAGCCGTTAAAAATCCCACATGGAAAACACTGAATTCATTACGAATGGTAAAGTTTACCTCGCCAAGCTAGGACTCCCATTGCACCATGAGTCTACTAATCATTCAATATTCTCCGAGCAAATTGACAAATCACACTTTCCGAATAGAGGAGAAACAAATCGCCGGCGATTCATTTGGAGCGCTTTTTGTTCCCAAGTACACAGTATCAAGATATATTAGTTTCCCAAGTACTCCCTGGGTGGTGATGCCAGGAGAACTTTCTTTGAGATCGATAGTAAATCATCTTCCTCCTCAAAAGTTAGATTAAGCTGATGCATCTGAAGAAGACTTCATTTGGGTAGTGGAAGTCAAATATGGGCGACTTAATTTCATGGCTGAACGTGATATGTCTGCCGTGCAGGTGTTTAAAGTGTTTTTTTTATGTCCAACCTTGAGTTTTATATCCCATCTAATTAGAAGGTACAAGCAGTGGAGGAAGAAAATATTTTTTGGGGCATTTTATGGTATCAAAATATTAATCCGGAAAGTTTGATACTTAAAATTTTGTTTAGTGTCGTCGTTATGCAAGATAAAAAATATATATTAGTATTAAATTGAAATATGGTGCTTTAATATTTTTTTCATAATATTTTCTTAGTAAATTTTTTAAGCATCTAGTTCTTGGTTTTAAAGCCATACATTAAATTACAAACTTATATTCATTAAATAATATTTGGGTTTGGTTGAAAATTTTGTAATGAAGATTTACAAACGAAATCAGATCATCAAATACATAAATGTATATTATTGAATTTAAAAAAATTAAATGTATGCCACATATGTTTCTTCACATTGGTTTTTTACTTGCCCTGTACTTTGAGTACTGTTTTTTGAAGTTAGAGTAAGCCCGTAAAATATAAAAGAAATTTAAATAAAAATTTTACCTTCTGTGACATCATCCAAATGTAGAAACGATCTTTGCCCGTAGGGGTGTTTTCTGCAATTGAACGTCACACCTTTTCCTTTAAGGTTCGAAAATGTAACATTTCGGAATAATGTAAAATTTACCTTATCCGTACCTGCGGTATACGTAGGAAAGAGTCGTCGGAGTATCAGAACAAACTATCTCAAAGTCGAAATTCAAATTGCTCATCTTTAGGACTTTCCAGGTTTTAAAATAAATATATCATACAGAAATGTTTAAATAATTTTGATGAAATCATATACAGTGAATTAAATTTCATTTACTATTTCTGTATTATTCATTAAATATTAATTAGCATGTCTGATAGAAACTAAAATAACAAATACATGAGAAAATAACCAATAATAAATTAATTGAACTACTGTATATTTTTTTTGTAAATTATAAATTACTATAAATTATTCTTCATTGGCGCAACAGCCCCGTGGAAGGTTAAGGCCGTCGAGGCCACATTTTGAGACAGCTGATCTAAAAACAACGACAACTCTAACTACCTAATAAATATTTAATTTCTTTATTCAAATATAATCAAATATTTAAATGGCACAAGTCATTTTTGTAACAGGCGAAAACTTTTAAGATTTTTTTTTTTTTTTTTTTAAAAACACGTAATAATAAAAAATATACACCAGTGTACTAAAAATATTTATTTTTGACTTATAACTTCATTGCATCCAAATCAACAAAAAATTAAATATTGAGAATAGAATTAAGATCTTTAATGCATTTAAATTTATAATATGATATCCCTAATCATCAATGGCCCAACAGCCCCAAGTTGGGCATAGTCCTTCTGCCTACTGGCAGATTTCTCTGAGACGAGAAATGCTTTCTTTTTTTGGGGTAGTGCTGTCAGCCTTACGCCAACGTTCTACAGTCATATTGACTGGGACCTACTGTTTAAAGTGGATTACGAACCTCTATAAACATCTATTTAACCGCTGGGACAAACGAAGCCTGTCACTGAGATCCACAGCATTGGTTACTTAATCAGGCCTCACTATATATTATTGATCGCATTAAAATTAATAAAATTTATATTTTAACTATCTATTAAAAATTCTAAATTGAAATTTATAAGCATAAAATGATGAAACTATGTCTAATGTAGAGCGTATATTATAACATAGCAGCCGAAAACAAGAAAATATCATATTAATAAAAATATTCTATTTCAGGTTATTTCTATATTTTAAGTAACTTTTAAATTACACAAAAACAAATAAAGATAGGTTTTAGATCATAAACTAAAATCGTTTTCATTTTTCCGTAAATAGATTTAAATATTTATAAGGATGTATAAATGTATTCGAAATTCAATCCACAGCCTAAAATTTTATAATTATGCGAATTAAATACCTAAAAACACAATTTAATCTTGTGAATACATTGTCGACTGAATGGTTTAGAAAAATTAAAAAAAAAAAAAGAATAAATGGAACTTTAAAAGCATGTTCGCTAAAAGCATAATTATACACAAACCTTCAGAAAAAAAGTAAATAAATTTGCTAAAAGCATTTTTAGGTTTTAATTCCTACTTTAATTTATTTACTGAAAACTGTAATCTTTTAAAAGCGTTGTGTAGTTGTTTACATTAAAAAATGGGCACTGCAATCTTCGAACAATTTAACTATTAAAAAGGAAGTGCAAATTTCTAACTGTGTATCCTTCGAAAGTACTTGCCTTTTAAGAGATTAAAATTTGTCAAGTGAGCTTCTGATTTTTTTTCTATTGAAGCACTTTTAATTTAAAAAGTATAACTTAATTTTTCCAAAGAGTATATATATTTTTATGCGAGAGTGATGATACAAGTTGCTTTGCAATGC
>BPLR01012539.1:0-49945 GCA_021605095.1 Caerostris extrusa
TATAGTATGGATTCACCAACAACATTAAGCCAATAAAAAGCAAAATCTCTTGAATTTGAAGTTACTTGATCCCTTCTTTGCTTATGCTTGACTCTTTGCCGTTAGGCAAAATGGACTTTGCACCCTCTTGCTGTAGGCTTTGGACATTGCACGTCTTTGTTTAGCCTGTTGATTTTGGGAGCAATAATTGGAGGGGAAAAAAGAGAAATAGAGTGTGCAGAGCCGAGGTAAAGAGTTCTAGGCAGGTGGGGATTATAAAGACCTTTAAACGAACTGGCTTTTAAAAAGGATTTTGTAAATATTTGTTATAAACTTTTTGTTGTTGTTGTTGTTTTTTGTTAATTGCAATTTGTTATTACGTTTAAGAGGAAAATAATATATTTTAAAGTGAAATTTTAGTTTTTTTTACATAATATTAAAATTTGTTCGATAAAGAAAATTTTTAGAAACACATAATTTAAAAATGTATAAATCTGTTGTAATAAATAAGAATTAAAAGGAATGAACAGTTAAAATACTCAAAAATCATTAAATGAATTGTGGTTACATTTTAATTAATTACAATGCATTTAACATAAAAAATAATATACGTCAAAATTACTAATCAACATTCGTTAGTTTTTATATGAATAAATTAAAATGGTTCATAATTTCAGAACAGATTTATCAGATTTAATTAGCCATGACTACATTTTTTTTTTAATTTCATCTGTTAATAAAAGTTTTCCTCTCAAAAATAGAAAAAATAAATGTCATGTCATTTATTCTCATAACAGAATTTTTAGCATTATTTACTTGCCACACATATAAAACTATTAAAAAGACTCAGACCAAATAAATATCCAAGCACACAATAGGAAACAATAGGAATTGTTTCGGGATAAAATATTAAACTTACAATAACACTCGCCAGATATGAAATTCATTTGGTATCGAAGGAAGAATATTCACATTCAACAGTCTGGAAAGAACAGGAAAAATAGAGGGAAAATATTATCTAATCTCAGAGGAATCTCCCTAAGTACCTGCTGCTAGCAGCAAATGTTTAATCTTCTTGTTTTCAATTTGAACTCGATAAGAAACTCCAGAAAGAAGATTATTGTGCTTCTGGCCGTGGAAAGTTTTTATCGACTCACCTCAAACAAAGGATGGTATTAACATGGCTAGCGACGGCACACTGACGGTTTATTGCTTCATTAGCGTGCTAATGAAAAGCTATTGTGAAAAGAAGAATTCCCTTCTATTCTAATGACGTCCGTGTGACTTTCTCTCTCAAAAATCGAATTCCATCTAAGTATTATTCTTTTTCTATGCGGTGAAACCGACCTTTTTTTTTTTTTTAATTCCTGGATTCTTTTTAAAAAAATTATCACTGAACAAGGGATTTCTGTATAGTTTGTTTCATGTGTAGGGACATTATGGGGAATTTTGCTTAAACTCGAAGCACTAAATTCTTAGTTTTTGTACATCACATGATAAATTCGAAGTTACAATGGATAATATAATGGTTTCGAAATTTTCTTTTTAAATTTAATTGCATTTTCAACTCAAACATTTACTGTTAGTTGTATATTTTAAAAAAATTAGATTGAAGTATATGTGAGAAAAGGAAGTTTAAGAAATTATTTTCAATGAAGTAAGAAAGAAAAGTAAATTAATTGAATAATTAATGTTCTTGATAATATTTAAAAAAAATAAATTTTTCAATTAATAATCTAATTGAAAAATATTTTTTAATTAGATTATTAATTTTTGTAACCAAGTTTTCCATTTAACATTTTTAAATAAATAAATAATAATAGCACAAATAAAATTTTTCAACAGTTAAATTTGTCTTTAATATACACTGAAGTGACAAAAGTCCTGGGATACCTCTTAATATCGTGTCGGCCTTCCTTTCGCCCGACGAAGTGCAGCAACTCGACGTGGCATGGACTCAACAAGTCGTTGGAAGTCTTCTGCAGGAATATTGAGCCATGCTGTCTCGATAGGGCGTCCATAATTGTGAAAGCGTTGATGGTGCAGGATTTTGGGCACGAACAGACCTCTCGATGTTGTCCCATAAATGCTCGATGGGATGCATGTCGGGCGATCTAGGTGGCCAGATCATTCGTTGGAATTGTCCAGAATGTTCTTCAAACCAATCGCGAACAGTTGTGGCCCGGTGACATGGCGCATTGTCATCCATAAAAATCCCATCGTTGTTTGGGTACATGAAGTCCATGAATGGCTGCAAGTGATCTCCAAGTAGCTAAACATAAGCATTTCCAGTCAATGTTCGGTCCAGTCGCCCCAGAGGACCAAGTCCATGCCATGAAAAAAAACAGCCCACACCATTACGGAGCAACCACCAGCTTGAACAGTGCCTTGCTGACAGTTTGGGTCCATGGCTTCGTGGGGTCTGCGCCACACTCGAACCCTACCATCAGCTCTTTCCAACTGAAATCGTGACTCATCGGACCAGGCCACGGTTTTCCATTCATCTAGGGACCAACCGATTTGCTCACGTGCCCACGAGAGTCGCTGCAAGCGATGTCGTTCTGTCATAAAGGCACTCGAGTCGGTCTTCTGCTGGAATAGCCCAAGAAAGCCAAATTTCTCCGCACAGTTCTAACAGAAAAGTCCCTTGTACGCCCCACATTGATTTCTGCGGTTATTTGACGCAGTGTTGCTTGTCTGTTATAATTTACGACTCTTTGCAGACGTCGCCGGTCTCGGTCGTTAAGTGCAGGCGGTCGACCACTGAGCTGTCCATGGTGGGATGTTATGCCTGAAATGTCATACTCTCGGCACGCTCTTGACACAGTGGATCTTGGGAATGTTGAATTCCTAACGATTTCCGAAATGGCATGACCCATGCGTCTGGCTCCAACTAACCTTCCGCGTTCAAAGTCTGTTAATTCCGTCGTGCGGTCATCATCACGTCAAAACCTCTTCACATGAATAACTTGTACAGAAATGAAAAGCTCTGTGAAAGCACTGCGCTTTTTATACCCTGTTCTACGCGATGCTACTGCCATCTGAAAATTTTTTGCATATTGCTATCCCATGACTTTTGTCACTTCAGTGTATGATATAATTTGACTCGTAATTCATATTTTTCTATAATCTATTAAATAACGTATGAGTGATAAAACAAAGTTTTAAGATATTATTTTTAAATAAGTAAGTGAGAAAAGTAAATTAGTTGAGTGTTTAATGTTGTTCTTGGTAACATTTTAAAAAAATTCGATTTTTCAATTAATAATCTAAGTGAAAAACTATTTTTAATATCTTGTGAGGGAACTTTTCATCTAGCATTTTCAAATAAAAGAAAGCAACAGTAAAATTTTTAAAAATATTATGGAAGAAGAGGTTAAAATAAAATATGCTCTTTAAACTATTACGAAGTATGCTTTCTAACTTTTGATTCAGTGTTATGTTATTTTTCATTTTTCTTCAAATAATAGTTTGATTAGTCAAAATGTTTCTCATTAATTGCTAATATAAACTAAAATTAAAAAAAAAAATGTTTTCAACTTTCGCTTGTAAGTAATTATATTAAGATGCTTTTCGGTTTGTGTTAGCATATCATAACATTTTAATTTAAATTATCTACAATATTTATATTTAAATAAAAATAAAAGTTTAGAAATAATTTGTATTTAAACAGAATTGAATAAATTTTATTTATTATCTACTAAAATAATGTTATTTATTTTTATAATAACAGATAATTTTTTATTAAAATAAAAAATAAAAAATGTGCAATCTATATTTTATAATATCTTAAACATAACATTGCATAACATCTTAAGATGCAATGTTTTTGTAAGGAAACCAAACTGAATTGCGTGCAGTCTTTATTGCATGATATAATTTGATTCGTAAATTATTGTTGTATAAATGAAAAATTTGTGTATTTTTGGTAAAAAAGATTATGTGTTTATATTATTTTTTCATTTATTATTCTTTTGGGTTTTAATTATTCACTTGATTTGTTAAACAAATTTAAAAATATATTAAAATACAATTTATTGTTTTTTAAGAATCATATAGCTAATTAATATAATACAGATGCATCTAAATTTCTGACCGTGCTTCTTCCTATACACTGCCAAGAGCGCCCTTATGGCGTTCAGGAGAAATTGTTAGTCAGGCTGCAGACTCTCACGCCAGAGGAAGTACAGCGCAACCAGCTCTCCCGCTGAGAAACGTTTAGTTTACAGTCTCTTATGCTTAGAGAAAAATATATTTTGCTCATCCCGGCGCATTACTTGGCCTTCAAACTCTCACCCGGTGAGGTAAATCTTTCGTGCAACCTGTAGAAGCTTAGAAGTGAGGCTCTTCTACGAATCTGTAATTATCTGTCTTTAAATGTGTTAAATAGTGTACATCTGTGTGGTGTTTGAGCGTGTATAAATAAAGCTGTGAGTTATCAAATCTGTGCCTCAAGTATCTCAACCCAATCACCCAGTTACAATCTGGCTTCCCAGCCTGCATATTACAAAGTTATATATATATATTTGCTGTTATTTTCTTAAGACTCTTTATATAACTTTTATTAAAAATAATTCGTTATTATTTTCTTTTTAAAAATTAAAGAAATTAATGCCATTTTTTATATATTATTGTAAATTATGATCTTCTCGTATGTGTCTAAATAACCTATCAATTGACAAAGAAAGGATAGCAATGCTTTACATTTGAATTATTTTTTTCTTAATTACCTCTTATTTGTATGCTATATTCAGAAAATCTAGAAAACTATCGCTGGGTAATTAATTGTTCAATATAAACTCTTGCAACAGACATCGGTAAATCTTCTCTTTCTTGACAACATAAAAAATAATTAAAAAATTTTCCTAAAAAAAATTATAGTAAATTTTTAGAATTAAAAATAGGAGTTAGCTAAGATTATAGTAAATGAGATATTTAAAACGAAACTTCAACGCAATAATAGATTTGAAACCAATCTTGAAGGCAATATACAATTTAATTTTTTTATTTTTAGTTAAGATATTCCAATTAAAAATGCAAATGCTATGGTTTGACTGAGATGATATGGTATTTAATGTGTACAATTATTAATAAGAATATAACATAAAGTAGTATTTCAACTGTCAGTGTTGTTGGATTATTTAAGGAAAATCGTTAATATTTGATAAAAATAATAACAGATGCATTAATTATATTTAGTTTTTAATCATTAATGACCGAAATAATAAAGAATAATTTATGAGCGGAATGTGTGAAATCATTTCATTAATTAATTATTATTCACAACTCAGCAGCCACTAATGTTGATGTTATGGGGTTTTTTGAGCACTTTCTTTTCTCTGTTTTTTTTTACTGTTTTTTTTTAAATTTTAAATTTTTATTTATTAATTTTTATTTAATTTTTATTATTTGCGTTACCAAATTCCTATCAATACAAACAGAATACAGCGTAGAAAACGAGAAATTAAATCATTTTTTTTTTTCTTACTGTAAAAATCTTCCCTGAAGAGGTTGAAGAAAAGTTGCATAAGGATTTGCAGTACTTGAAAAAAATCAGATCAATCGTTTGAAGAAAAGCGAAACGCATCTTATTATTTATTTGCTTTAGAAAACAAATTACATTCCTTTGAAAATAACTCTTTGAAGTCGCATGCTTATAAAGAATTAAGAATATGTGAGATAGTTTATTCTGTGAGATTTATCTCAAAGTTTTAACAATTTTATTTGCAGGCAAATTTTTCTTTTAAATTCAGTCAGAAATCTCAATTTCTAAAAATATATGCAAGAAACTTCTTTTATTTGATCAATTCTTCTTCGTTTCTGAAATCATGGAAATATATTTTTTTTTTTTATGCTTCTGCATTTACATAAATCTTGTTTGCCTGGGATTTTCAGTAGACTATACTAAACAAGCAATGGATATGTAATACGTCTGATAAATCATTTTTAAATGGTTATCTTTTTTTTTCTTCTTCAATATTTTAACAAAATCAATAAAAAGAACAATATTCCATCAAATAACTTTTGATTAAACCAAAATATACTTCAAAGATAATAAAAAAATGCTATATATTCTTTATTTTTAAGAATGGACACAAAAAGGTGCAATGTTAGGACCATCCATACAACAGACAACAATTGAGTGCAGCCAACAAAATAAAATACATTCAATGTTAAACATGGTGCTTTTATGAATGAAGGTCTTTGTTATACATCTACAAAATATATTATTTTCTTATAATGGGTAAAAACGTGAATAGATTTACCAAACTTACTAAAACGATTATGAGTTATTAATCACATTTTCTGCATAGCAATCGTGAAATAACTCTATACATTTATAGTGAGAAACTATTGAAAATAGACATGAAAAGGAGGACAAACAGTGGATGACTACTAGTCGTTAATGGTAGATGTCAATGGGGTTCTCACTGAGATCACTAATAAGATATTCTTCTTCTTCATTGGTGCAACAGTCCCATTGTAAGGCAAGGCTGTCTGCCTATTGGTCGATTTCTAGACAGCAGATGTTGTCTTTTTAAGAGGTACCCCCAACTCTGTACATTATATTAAACCGAGTCCTACGGTTTAAAGTGGGTTCTAAACCACTACAAACATGCATGAAACCTGCGAGACTCGACCCCCCTGGGCACAAAGCTCTATGCTCGAGCAAATGATATTAGCTCGTAAGGTAGCTTCCGATGATTAAGATAATCGGAAAAGCCCTTCTGGTTAGTTTGATTAAGAATAGTTAAGAAAAATCTGTCTAGGTCTGGGCTACATAATCTTATAAAGGAATAATTTTGTATATAAAATGAGTAAAAGTAGCATTATGTTAATAAATTATATTTTTTATCTCTCAACTCGCGAAAGACGTTGCTAAGCATAATTCATTCATTCTTCCTTCTTCTCGCCAAAGATTTTATAAAAAATGCAATAAAATATTTGCTCATTTCTGCTCCTCGCCAAGGACAACTGTGAACTAACTGTATATAAAATGTCAACAGATGCGTATACTATTTTTAAAATCTTAATTAATCCAATCACTTAATTAATTATTGTTAATTTGAAAATTTTGTTAGGTTTCAGATTCCATTAACTCAAATGAAATAAAATGATTTAGTCTCGTGTATTGGGAGGCTATATGAAAAGAACTGAAAATGCAAATTTAGATGAATTATTTGTTCTTCGTATGCAGTCTTCAAATAATATGAATATAATCCCCGAAAATATTTCTCTAATAAAAATGAAGTATTGAAACAGAGTCTTTATAAAAACGAGAAGTGCTTCCAAGTTATCGTCCATTTCTTCCGCCTACACATTTTTCTTAAAAATATCCAAATATGACTGCAAGATATTCTACATTGGTGGGCATTCCATCATGCCCATCACTCTCCCAAAAGACTTGGACAATGATTACTTTACATTGTTTTCCCACTTAAAATTATTCTGTTATATAACTATCCCAAAGAGCTCTCGAGCTTAATGAGGAATATTTTTTATGTCACGTGACCCTAAAAAGAAATGTTTAACTTAAAACTTCACTTTGAATCTGTGGTAACAATAAATGTTTTTATGATATTGTAGTCAATTTAAACTGATGTTGGTTTGCAATGGTATTTTTTCAGAGAAATCTTATGTGTTTGTGTCAACTTCGCATGTACATTCTACTACTATTTTTAAATATATTCATCCTTAAATATATATCACACTCACATTTTGCCTGCAAGAATATTTGGAACTAATACATCAAGAAGTAGTATTTGGGATACTTACCCTTCAAATTCATTTTCAAATTGATTGACTGACTTTCCAACATCATGTTTTCTCATATTCTTTTCGTATGCGAACACGTAACCTTTACGTCTGGCTTGTTCATTGGCTTCCGGAATGATCTCCACCAACTCGAAGACTGGAAACTACTTACTATTTCCTAAGGTGATTGTTTTAATGTATATATTTAAATAATAATAATGCATATAATAATAATGAACTATTGTGAAAAAATAAATAAATGAATACACATTATAAGAATTAAATTATCACAGCGGTATGGCGAGTTACGGATTAACGTTCCCATGAGGTGGCCAAGTAAACTGAATAGTGAAATTCTGTAATAAACTAAAAACTAAAAAACTAAAACTAAACTAAACTAAAATTTTAACTTTGCATTGTACAAAAAATAATCAATTGAAGGTTTGTCCATTAGAGTTGAGACAACATAGGTTTTAAGATCATTGATTAAGTTCTTTTTAGTTTTTACACTAAAAAAAGTACTTTAATCAATGATGCTCAGAATACAAATATCAAATAAGAAATTAATTTTGGAGATAGTATATTTTGCTATCTTTACTTTGTTTAAAACCTTACAAAAATAGATATATTTTTAAATAATTAATTTAATTTTACACTTGCAAAATTTAAATTTTCTATACAAACATAATTCACTAAATTAATTTTAGTCAAACCGCCATTAATTTGCTAACTTACCTTTTCCAGACAAAACCAGAAGACATCAAAGTGAAGAAGATCTTATTTAAAAAGATAAAAGACATTTAACAGTTCTTTTTGATTTTATAGCGAAACGAAATAAATTTTCTCTGTGTAATCCACCTTGCCAAACAAAGCGTATATATTTTTATTTCGGAGGTTCCATTTTCATTGGAATTGAGGAAATGCTTAAGCGCAGTTTTCTCTTGATCCTGTTTTCATTTAGATATTTCTTTCCTACACAATGAAGGTGTCATTGTTTACGGACGTACTTTATTTTAATTTCTGCATTATATTTGTTGTGGGTTATATTTGTTTCTTTTTTCTCGCCTTTGGGGAATAGAGAATTCCAAATAAAAGGGAAAAACACACCCTGTCTTATTTACTTGATTTCGTATGAAAGGTAAAAAAGAAGGAAGAAAAGTACGAATGGATGATTATAGAGACTATCGGCTTTACATTTACTTTTTAGAGTCGTTATTGAAATCCAAATAAATTGTTCAACAGCGTTAAAAAAAGATGTAAACAATTTTCATAAGTTAGGTGTTAAGAATTTTAGACTGGTTCTCCCTAGAGATTAAATTTTTTATCGAGATAAATTGGATAAATCTTTTATTTGATATATTAGAGAAATATTTTGGCCTAGAGAAATTTGGCTTATTGAAGGTGTATTGTTTGTATTAGATATTAATTCATGTAATTAAATGAATTATCAGATACAGTTATTTAAATAAAATAACATAAATTATTTTTAATGGCATAGATGAAAGACTTATTCTGACTTCACCTTTGATATTTAATTAAAACAAATAAAAATTATTTCAATGTCAAGTTATATTAGATTATGTTTTCCTCTGATTTTACATTTTATTTCTTTAATTTTGTTGAATATTTCTGTTTAAATGTATTTCTATATTAAAATAATAATAGTGCTCTAAATGTTTATGGTAATATATAGAAATTAGATTATAGCATATGTGAAGAAAGATTGTAAGATAAAATAACAAGTTTCCCATCATAGCATTACATTTAGAGAAATTAATATTTATACAAATAAATGAAATTATACAGAAATAAATTATCACAGCTGTAAAACGTTCAACGAAAAAACGTTCTGTAATAAAAAATGATTAGTTCTTTTTAGTTAGCATTGCAGTGCAAAAAATAATTAATTGAGGCTTGCCCTTTACACCACAGGGTGAAGACACCATAGGCTTCTGTGTTTATGAAATAAACACTAAAAATAACTTAATCGATGATGTTCAAAAATAAATATCAAATAAATAACTAATTTTAAAAATAATATATTTTTTACAATCGTTACTTTTTTTTTAAAACCGTACAAAACTATGTACGGATATATTTTTAAATTATTCCATTAATTTTACTATTGCAAAATCCACATTTTTTTCTACAGCAGATATAATTCACAAATTAAACCACCAGTAATCTACCAACTTACCTTTTCCAGGCAAATCAGAAGAAATCAAATCAAAAATAATTTCTTTAAAAATATAAAAGACATTTAACAGTTCTTTACGAATTTTATAGCAAAACGAAATAAATTTTCTCTGTGTAATCCACATTGCCAATAAAGCGCGTCTATTTCGATTTCCGAGGTTTCATTTTCATTGGAATTGACGAAATGCTTAAGCGCAGTTTCTCCTAATCCTGTTTTTCATTTAGCTATTTCCTTTCCTACACAATGAAAGCGCCATTGTTTACGGGACATACTTTATTTCAGTTTCTGCATTATATTTTTTAAGGACAACTCTTTCCCCTTTATTGAATGGAGAATTCCAAATAAAAGGGAAAAAACACATCCTGTCTTATTTACTTGATTTCGCATGAAAGATAATAAGAAGGAAGAAAAGTACGAATGGATGATGGCCTTTCGGCTTTACATTTACTTCTTAGAGTCGTTACTGAAATGCAAATAAAGTGTTCAACAAGTGTTATAAAAGATGTAAACAATTTTCATGTGTTAGGTGTTAAAGATTTTTACTTGTTTTCCAAGAGATTAGTTTTTTATAGAGATAAATTGGATGTAACCTTTATTTGGCAAATTAGAAAAATATTTTGGTCTAAAGAAATTTTGCTTACTGAAGCTCTGTTATCTGTATTAGATATTAAATTCATTTTATTAAATGTATTACGAGATACAGATATATAAGCAAATAAAATGAACTATTATAATTTTGTTGGCTTAGATAAAGGATTTAATTTGGACTTCAATTTTGTTAATTAAAATATATAAAAATTATTTCAGTGTTTTTTATTAGATTATGTCAATCAATGAATGCTATGTTTCAGTCAATTTTTATTAGATTATGTTTTTTCAATTTTTTTTTTTTTAAGATTGATTTCATTAATTTTGTTTAAAAATTGACTTTTTATATTGGAAATTTAATTATGTAAAAAAATATTTTCTGCATTATTAACATGTCAAATTATTTTCTCATTTTTTTTTCTTATCTAGATATTTAAAAATTGTCTCTAATTATTACAATTTCATACCATAGCCATGTAATGCATGTACGATAGAATTATAGCCATATGGCATGCATATATTCATATGATACACTAGTTCACCAAAATTCAAAAAATGATTGGAAAATTTTTGTATGTTTATATTTAATATAATTTACAAAAACTTTAATAAAATAATATTTCAAACTAAAAACAAAACCCACAACGAGAGTCCACAAAAGGGGAACATACCAAAAAATTATATTTTAGTTTATTGTGTGATTAGTTTCAATAATGAATGTGTTTAATATTGGGTTTAAGAGCTATGCAAGCACGTAAACGGAACCCTCTTGCTCAAAATACTTGAATAAACTACACGTAAATAATTCCTAACAAAGACTATGATTGCATCAACACAATTCGAAAATACTGAAGGATGGTGGGGAGCAAGTTAAGAATACAAAATAATTCATACAAAACATTTTCAAAGAATGGTCCGGTCCTTATCTACTGACAATAGTCTGTTCTGTTAACGAATATAAGTTTCCACCAGCATTCAACTATGAAGTCTTAGCATGATCGGCTTGTAGGATCAGAGTCACTAATTGCACCAGCGTAAGGCAGCGAATTTCGTATGAGAAGCAACAGTGCCTCTTGGAACACAATTGACTTTTACATAAATTGATAAACATGAGTGCTCCATGAAACAAAAAGTTTAATCACCCCATTTAACTTACTGTTTCATGGAGTGTTGAGAGGATAATATACAATACTGGACGTTATGCATTTCAACCTTCTTTTGTATACTGGCTGCCATACTTCTAGTGATTGCTATAAGAAAAGAATAGAGATGGATTGTAATAGACTTTCTGAGCTTCCTTGCAGTTAACTGCACAAATTGGTAATTTACTGCACTTGTTGCCCTAAGTTTTCCTAGGCTATATCTTCTAGAAGAAGATTAGAAATACATGTTCTTGTTTCTTATCATACTTGGTCGACAGCAACATCTAGACCAAGTCCATGAAACCATGTGTCATAAACCGACGGGGGTAAAATGCAGCTTCGTTTTGTCCTTGTCCTTTGAGATACAAAGATATAAACACCCAAGGAGAGAAGTCTGACTTTACCCCACACTATTATACCCTGGGTACCTATTTTTTTCACCTTTTACGAGATGTATGGGCTATAGTGTGTCTATTCTAATCAGAACCCTCACGGAAATAATACATTCTACAGCCTATGAATTACAAAACAACAGTCTATGAATTACAGCAAAATATGCACATTAGTTAAATTAGCATAAGTCTAATAAATAAAGAAGAAAAAAACGTTTTTACAAATACTTTTTTTAATTATTTGTAACGCTAGCTTTAGGAGACAATGTTTTTAGTTAATACTAATTAATATATTTATCATTTAAATAAAATTCTTGATAATTGCCGAAATAACGTGTTACACAATTTATTTACAAAATGATCGGTTGACAATCTACATATAATAAATATTATAGTTAAAATGAAACAAATTATTTATAATTATTAAATTTTATAAAAAATAAAATGAAAGAATTTTTTTATTTTTTATGAAAGAAAAGGTAAAACTAATTTCCAAAGTGAAAAGATAAAGTGAAATTTAAAATTTTTAAGAACTTACCTTTCTGTGAGATACTTTTTCTTCTCTACTGCTTTCAGTTGAACTCTTGAACAAAACTCGATACAATGTCCTTCAGAGTCATAAAAAGTACATTTTGCTGTAAAGATTAAGATTCCAGAAATGAGAAAACCTACTGTTGAGAGCATAATGATGAAATTTGCATATTTTATTTTACTTCTTTCAAGTGGTAGTTGAAAATTTACATAATCACATGAAATACGGTAGTTTTATGGAATGTTTCGTGATGGCAGCATTAATCTTTAAACATATTCTTTCAAATTTCATAACATGGGGTCATATACTAAGCCCACGAAAGCGAAGCAAGGAAGAGCCTGAATTCAAATAAAGCTTGAGAAGATCCATTCGTACTTTTCCTCGACGGAATTTAAGAAGATTTGGCAAGAAGAGCCACACTTCATTGCACATGCCATCTCTGAGCTCCATTCTTGATTATGAAAAGCAATGGGAAACGTTATTGTGGTGGGTTACCAAATGCTAATGCCAGGAGGAATTTTAACGAGTTCTCAGATGCATTCCTGTGGTAATTACTGAACGCTAAGAATTAATTTATTCGTGACCATCTGTTAACTTGCGAAATATGGTACACTTATTAAATAAAATGACCGTGCCATAAAACAAAATGGAGTTTATATCTTTTATAAAACCAATTTTGTGCTTCGCTGTTGATGACGCCTCATAATACTTAAATATTCACGTTCGATATTTGTTTTCCTTTTAAAAGCACCAAAATTGCTTTTACTTGGCTAAATAAACATTAAACACTAGATTTAATGAAAATCACTTAATTTTAAGATATAAAGTATATATTAACGTATAAGTTTCGGAAAAAACCAATAATTACTTGAAATTTGCATTATTTTAATAGATTAATTTTCTGAAAATATACATATTTAATACAAATAATTTAAGCAAAATATTTTAACTAATTCAGAAATGTGCAGATGATGAATGGATAATCTTAGTAATTAGTTCAATTAGTATTGAATTTTAATGTAAAATCTGTAAAATAACTAGTCGAAGCAACTAAAAAATATTTTTAATTCCTTCATAAATATACTTCAATTTAAACTAGGTATTGAATAAAAGTAACTGTTAGTAATATTTAATTACTTTGTTTAAATATAAAATTTAATAAATACCATTAAAGTTAAAATAAAAAATTCTTTCAAATGAAAGATCATACATGAAAAAATGTATTTGTTTTAAAATTTATGCAAAGCAGGCAAAGAATTTGTTTTAACAATCAAAAATGCTTAAATACAAAATATATTTCATTTTTTATTCATTTTAAATTTACTTCGTATTTAAATCCATGTTAACAATTTAAAACATCTTCTTTTTAAGCTTTGTTGAATTCTTTTTAGTAAACACAATGTTTTGAAATACAAAATAAGTACATCATTCATTTACAACATTTAGTTTCAAAAGTTCCATCTAAAAAACAGATGAAAAGCACTGTTTATTGATACCCCAATAAAAATAAAGTATCTATCTTAAATAAAATGAATATTTTTTACAATTCAGTAACTTGAAATTAATTATAAAGCTACAAGATTTAATAGTTTTAATTTTTAACTTACAATTCAGCCTTTCCTAATCAAGACAAAATAAATTTTTCAAAACTTCAATTAAATTCAATTTAATTTTTTTAATTGTGCATTCAGTTTTATAAAAAGTTTTTAACAAAATCAATATGATATTTAATTTAATAATTATGAAAAAAGATAATGAACACAAGATTAAAATTTAATGAATTTAAAATTAAAAAAATAAAATTATTTTTTTTTGAATTTCTTTGGAAAATTTAATGGAAGATCTGTTATTACTACTTACTTAATTTTTGCTGTTACTACAAAATATGGAATTAAAATTAATTAAAAAGAATAATAGTTTTAAACAAAAAATAATCTTATTGCATTTTAACAGTGTTATTTAATTCAAATATTTATTTGATCTGATTGATACAATATATTATAATTTCAATATGAATGATTTATAGTAAATTCATAAGTAAATTTATATAAAGTGCTATATGTTACATGCTGAAAAAGATATAGTTCAAATTGGTTGAAAAGTCTTTATTTTTAATTTTATTTGGTTATAGCAATATTTTAAAAACTATATTTTAAAGCTTATATTTAATAACATTAATAATATAATCTATGACATACATATGATATAATTCATGCTTGAAAAATCATAACATATATTTTTTTTTCAAAATTCAATATTAATTTCGATTTAATTTTTAAAAATTGTTCAAATTGTCTTATAAAAAAGCTATTTAATTTATTATAAACCCTACTTTAGTAATTATTTAGAAATATATGTATAATAGAAGATGCATTTTTTAAGCTTTATATGGAATAATTTTTTTATAAATGCATAAAATTTGCTCTTAAAATTATGAATTCACAATATCAAATATCAAAAAATGCATCAATATCAAAGAATTTTTTTTTTTGTTTTATAAAAGTCAACATTTGTAATTCAAATGATGTTTTAAATTATGTATCCTTTAGAAATGGAATAAAATAAACAAAAATTTATTTGAAATTTTATTTTTCTTTTTATAAATCTGTTCCCATTAGTTTTTTTAGTATAAATATTTTTTTTCTTTTCTTTCAGTTTACTATTATTGTAACTTATAGTCAATCTGATTGGATTAACAAGCATCCAAATATGACATAAAAGTAAGCATAAAGATATAAACATTAGTTTATCAAAGTGAAAGATTTTCTTAGTTATCCATTAAAATATTTCTTGCTAGACAACACAATTGAATATTTTAAACAACACTTATGTTGTCAGCCAGTTAAAGTCTTACGTTTTTTTGTTCTAGCACTTTTAAAAGAAACAAAACACAATACTTACATGTTGCTTAATAAAACTGTAATCATTGTTTTTACTTTTAAAAGTTCCTTCACATTAAATACTACATTATTCGTGTTTACAGAGTTTCGTAAATCTGAAGAAGCGAGAAAGATCTGAAAAAGAATGGTAATTATCTCAGCATACTCATCTCCTGCAGAATTAGTGTGCTGCTTTCTTTGTCATCTATCACCCTATAAGAGACACTTATGTCCCGTTTATTAAGAGCTTGGATTGTCTCGTGGCTACCACTTTTCGGGAAGTTTAGGATTACCCCGAATGGAAGAACTTGAGGTAGATTTTTTTTACAGATCTTTGCAGAAACGCTGCTGGCAAATAAAGAATAAATCGAATCCCCAGTCTATTTAAACAGTTTCTATTTCCAAATAAACAGAAAAAAAATTTTTGTTGTTACTTACAATAGCAGTTAGTGGAAAACAAAAATTTAGAAATTCTTTTGTAAGATGGTTCTAATGGTTTAATAAAGGGAAAGACTGTTCATTTTCAATAGAATGTAAAAAGTAATAATTATATAGTATGCGCATAACAGGAACAATAAACGCAGATAAAAAAGATCATATAACAGCAATTTAAATGTTTCTCAATGTACAATAATTAAAAATTGACAATTTTACTAATCTTTATATAAAAATATAATTCTTCTGTACATGTGTTTGCCATTAAACTCTTCTGAATGGCTGGACCGATTTTGATGAAATTTTTGTGTGCAATTGAATGGGTCACTGGATGATTTAGATTCCCAATTGGACTTGGTAGGTGACTCTGAAATCAGATTCTTCTGTATGTGTCTCCAAAACGCTTGACCGATTTTGATAAAAAAAAAAATTGTGTGTGTTTGACAAATCATGGAGAACGTTTTTATGCTATCCCCTTGCTGCAAATCAAAACCAGCTGGTTCTGCAGTATATCAACTTCTATACCGTTCAACAAATCGCTATGAAAATTGGTAATCATGTGTATTCGAGTACGGAAAATATGTTCGCGCTATCCGCTTTATTGTTACTTGCCACCAGATGCTGCTGCAGCATTTCATCTTATCTAACATTCAAACGAAATTTATGAAAATTAATATGCACATCTATTGGAACATGCAGAATATGTAATTTTTTGTATAATTAATTATATGCAATTTTCTACAATGTTTTTTTTTTTTTTTTGGCAGGACAATATATGCCAATTTCTGCTAGTTTATTATATAATGTGGATAATGCCAATTAATTTGTGTTTTCCATTTGTATTCATTAATCACACTTAAAAATAAAAATTCAAAAACATATCACTCAAATATTGCTAAATGAAACTTTGATCGTTATTTTTACTTTAAAGTGCTCCTCAATTTAAGTATATTATTCTCGAGTAAATAGTTTCGTGAAGAAGCGAGAAAATTTTCAAGAAGGATGATAATTATCTTAGCATACTCATCTCCAGTAGAATTATTCTGCTTTTCTTCGTCAACCGTCACTCCATTAAAGACATTTTCTGCCCTTTTATTAAGAGTTAAGGCCTTTTCGTGACTGCTGCATTCGAGAGAAGTTTAAGATTACCAAGGATGAAACACGCACTCTTGAGGTAGGATTTTTTTTCTTCCTAGTAATACTTCTTGGCTAAGAAAGAACAAACCTGAATATCTTGTCTTTTTCAGTGACTTTCCTTTTAAAGTAAACAGAAAAATAAATATTATTAGGCACATTAGCAATACGTTGAAAATAGAATAAAAGATAAAAATCCAGCATTAAACTATTATAAAGAAATCATTAAACTATACAGTAAATTTTTAAATATGTTCAGTCTAAGGTAAAAGTTTAAAAATCACTCACTACTTTAAAAGAAGCATTGTTGAACTATAGAAGTGATCTCATTAATTTAAAATTAATAATAAAAATTTAATGATAAAAATTATTGAAGAAAATGATAAAATTATTGTTATAAACAACAATTTTTTTTCTTATTAAAATGTTACTGATGTAAAAAGTATAAAAACCACTCACTACCTTAAAAGAAGTATTGTTGAACCACAGAAGTGATACCATTAATTTAAAATTAAGAAGAATAAATTTAATGACAAAAATACTTTAAATAAAATAATAGTATTAATGATAATAAATTTATTTTAAATATTAATAAAAAATATTTTTAAATAAAATGAATAATAATAAATTTAATGATAAAAATATTTTAAATAAAATGAAAAAAATGTTATAAATAATAAAAATATTAATTTGTTAAAATTTTTGCAGATATATAAAAATTTAAAAACCATTCACTATCTTAAAAGAGGCGTTGTTGAAATACCCAAATGATGTATTAAATTGTCATCGTTAATATAAGGATTGCTAATAGTAAGTGCAATCACAGTTTTCACATTGAAAATAAATATCTGGTTAATGTTTGCGTGTAAAGCTTGTCCCATCTCTGATCATACAATCCTTTTTTTTTTTTTTCATTGAAAAAAAAAAACATATAATGTTTAGAGGCCATTTTGTTTTGGCTGGAAAGTACTTTAATTTTCACTCAACACTAATCATCATTCCAATATTAAATTGACTCTAACTTTAAGGTTTCTTGAATTAGGTTTAGTCAATTTTCAATAACCAATATTATCACGCTTATAAACAGAAAATAAAATAAGCTTTTAAGACTTAGAGATTTTCTTAGTAAACACAAATTACTTCAACAAATTTTGAAATTCACACATCCTTACTATAACCAAGAGAAACCTGCGTGACCAGCAATAATAAGATATTAATATCCGGAAACGTTATTAAAAGCAGTGATTTAGAATACAAATGAAAAGGAAGGGGAAAGTCCCTTCAAATTTTAATCACTCAACACCTCACAGGAGAGGGAGGGAGGAATGTAAAATTGATAACACTCTATTCATAACAATCAAATTTAAATTAATAGAAATTTTTAATTGAAATGAAAAATAATTTAAAATAATAAATAATTTTAAAATAATAAATTTATTGATAAAAATAAATAAAATAAAATAATAAAATTATTGCAATAAATAATAAAAATTTTTGCTTGTTAAAATTCTGCAGATATAAAAAAGGTTTAAAAACCACTCACTACCTTAAAAGAAGCATTGTTGAACCACAGAAGTGATGTCATTAATTTAAAATTAATAATAATAAATTTAAAGATAAAAATATTGTAAATAAAATAATAAAATCATTATAATAAATAATAAAAATGTTTACTTGTTAAAACTGCTGTAGATGTAAAAGTTTAAAAACCATTCATTACATTAAAAGAAGCATTGTTGAAACACCAAAATGATGCATGAATTGTCATTGGTAACATAAGCAATGCTAACAGTAAGCGCAATCACATCTTTTACATTGAAAATAAATATCTGGTTAATGTTTGTTCTTAAAGCTTGCCCCATCTCTGACCATACAATCTTTCTTTATTAAAAAATTTAGAAGCATATAATGTTCAGAGGCATTTTTGCTTTTGCTGTAAAGAACGTTAATTTGTACTTAATACCAATCATCATTCCAATATTATCAAATTGACTCTAAATTTAAAGTTTCTTCAATTAGGGTTTCAATCAATTTTCGATAACCAATATTATCATCTTTATAAACAGAAAATAAAATAAACTTTTAACAGGTTTTCTTAGTAAATCAAATGACTTAATACATTTTTATTCTTATTCTAAACTAAACATTTAGTGTTCGCTTAATGCATATTTCATCAACAAATTTTGAAATTCACACACCCTACAACCAAGGGAAACCTGCGTGACCAGCAATAATAAGATATTAATATCCGAAAACGTTATTAAAAGCAGTGATTTAGAATACAAATGAAAAGGAAGGGAAAGTGCCTTCAAAATTTAATCACTCAACACCTCACGGGAGATAGAGGGAGGGGTGGAATGTAAAATTGATAACACTCTATTCATAACAATCAAATTTAAATAATAGAAAAGTTATGCACAATACAGCGCTTTTCCTTAATGACATTTCATGAACAAATAAATACTTTTCACCGTTGTATTACGGGAACTGAGCATTTCGCTAGACGCTACTATTAGGGGGAGACGCTATTCTTAGTTTGGGAAGGAAATCGTGGGGCTTATCTCTGGGTAGGCGTCCCTCCGTACAAATCGTAAACTGTAATGAGGCAAGGGGAAAATGCTTATCAGCGACTGCATTCGGAATCACGGTGGAGCTAATTGGGTATTAGCCCAATCGAGGTAATAGCCCCGATATTCCGATGCTCGAATTTCCTACGCTAATGACTCATTGGCGTAATGAAGTCCTCGTCAACGCATTTTGCATAACGTCCTTATCCAAAAGAGTTTCTGTTCTGAGTACTTTTCATTCCGCCTGGTACCTTTAACAGCTTTTCATTCTTCTGCATTATTGAGATGCGCAGCTGGCAGAAAGAAGTAGCCATCTTTGGCCATGTATCCTCTCAATGTTTAATTTGTGAACAAAAATGTATGAAAAAGCAAAAACAAAAAAATGACGGAAAAATATGTATTTCAAAATAATAGGTATCCATAGCCAAAAATAATACATAGGTCAGATTCATCTTGAAATCAATAATAAATTCATAGAATTTAACTAAATTCTTTTTTTCTTTCCTATATTTAGACTTTCTTTGTTTCCAAAATTAATACACCTTTTCATACTATCGATAATAGTTTGAAAAAACTCCATTAACTATTAGATAAATGATGTTAATAAAAAATCAATAAAATTAAATAAAAAACAATAAGGCTAAATAAAAAAAAACTTTAATTACATCTCTACTTTGAAGTTTTAAATTCACATATTGTTTTTATTATAGATTAAAATAGTGCTACTATAGTCAGTAAATTAAAAATAATTTTTGTAACTTATTAAACTAATGACTATGCATTTCAAACTAGCTAACTAAAATATTTTATTAGTTACTATGTGTTTCTAACTAAAACTATTCATACTTTAACTAACTAAAATATAATGTTTTCCGTCAATGCAATTCTATCCTCTCTTCTTCAAAGGGGAAACTTTTTTTAATATTATATCTTTCCTCAATTATATCTCTTTTCTTCTGTCTTTTTTCTATTATTATGTCTTTCTTTTAAGAATAAACAGGTTTAAATTTCCCTGATTAATACCACACTTCCATGTTATTCTTTTCTAACAAATTTATTAATAAATAATACAATTTAGAGATATTCTAAATCCTTCACAAAGAAAATTCATGCATAAGAATATTTTTGTAATATTAAAAATCTACAACTCCTACAATTTCTACATATTTCCTAATGGAATACTTGCCTACACGAAATATATATTATTTATTATTTAATATTATGGTTTCCTTTTTTTTTTTTTTTTTTTTTTTTTTTTTTTTTTTTTTTTTTGGTATTCTAATCGAGAAGAGATAATTTCAAATTAGTGGATATCAATTTTATCTTTCTTTTTCCTTTAAAAGAATAATAAAAAATGTAATTAATAATTAATAAATTAAACATAATTTATTAATTATTAACATTATTTGTTTAAAATGATTAAATATATTAAACATTATGTTTTAATTTATAATAATTGGAAAGGTAATTTTTTTTTATAAAAAAAATGTATGGAAAGATTAAACGAATGTTCACACACACATACACACAAAAATAAAATAAAAAAAAGAAAGAAAGAGGGAAAAAATAAGCGTCAAACAAAGAGACGTAGACAAATGGTTACTCCCCCTATCCGCAAAAAAAGAAGAAAAGAAATGTACATTAAAATTAAACAATATAATATTATTTATTTTCAATAAAATTACAGAAAAGTAATAATATTCAACAAGTTTTCTGCTGAAACTGTTTTTTAGCTTATTCTATGAAAAAAATGCATTATTCTTCATCATTTATGGTTTAAAATATAATTTTTATTTCATGAAGTTTATTTTTCTTTCTATTCGTATTTATTAACTCGAAGTCAAAACTCAGAAATAATTCCAGATGAAGCCTTTTGCATGCAGTTAATTATGTTTATTCATAATAAAGACGTAAAGAAAATTGTGCATAAAAATGTTTTCAATGTTTTTTAAAAAGTCATTATAATTTTTTTTTTTTTTCATTTTAACATAAATTTACCATTCATAGCCTACGACTTATTTGAACGTGGTCAAATATGGAGTCTTTGTTCAATTTGGAAAGACAGCATTCGGTACGACATGCGGCAACACTTTTATTTAACCCTTTAACGCTTCTCTTTTTCATCCGAGGTCCGAATGTAATTTAATTTCTATAGAGGCACAGCAAATTCACTTATTATCTCGGATGCAAAACTCAGGGTTGCGAATTCGGGAATTCGGCTGATATCGATCGAAACATTACTTTTAAAAGAAAGAGAGCGTTACAAATTTTATTTTTTTGACTATATCAATTACTAAACCAGTGAAGCGTTTCATAAAAATTCTGTTCTTCCATTCGGCTATCCTAATATCATCAAGAGCATTCCAGATGTGCTCAAGATAGCTAGTTGGAAGGAAGCGAGGATATTTTGCTGTTTCATTTACAAGGCTTCTCATTGGCAATTTCTTGTTTAAGGGTAGAAAGCATTTTAAATAGAAGTCATACAGTTGTCATCATACAATTTCTTAAAATGGTAATTTCAGTGCATTTATGTAACTCCGTATAATAATAAGAGGGCCTTTGTACAAATTATAACAGCGATACGTACCTTAATAATAATATAAATTCTTTATTTCTGAAAATATAAATTTGGATGATTAATTTCTAAACAAATAAAAGAGAATAAAAAAGTAAAATAGATAATCTAGATATTCCGTAATAATCAATGACATGATGATAAAAATATCATTTTAAAACTGAATTCTATTATTTGACTCTAATTTTAAGCTAAAAAAATTTTCATAGTTTAAAAATAATTCTCAGTGTATGCATTATGCATTAATCATTTATGGTTTAAAATACAATTTTTATTTCATACAGTTTATTTTATATTTCGATTCGCAATTATTTTATATTTTGATAACTTTTATGAATGTATAAATATATATGCAGTTAAAATTGCTGTTGAGTTTTTATATATTGTCAAAATATTGTTAAGAGTTAAAATTTATGTTGAGTTTTTATATATTGTCAAATATTTTGACTAGCCTTTATTTTATATAATCACTCAATGAAGAATTTTTGAGAATTTAAAGTTACAAAACGTTCTTAAAATTTTCGCTAAAAAAATTTCTTAAAAATAATTCTATGAAAATATGCATTACTTTTCATCATTTATAGTTTAAAATAAATTTTTTTCATAAAATGTATTTTATATTTCCAAATCGTTTTTGATTTTACATTTTGGTAGCTTTTATAAATGTATGAAACTATATGTAGTTAAAATTTCTGTTTAGCTTTTAATATGTTGTCAATATATTTTTACCAACTTTATTTTATACAATCACTCAATAAAGTTTAGATATTTTTGAAAATTTAAAGTTATAAAACGTTCTCTTGGGTTTCTCGCGTGTTTTTTTTTTTTTTTTTCTTTTTTTTTTTTTTTTTGTAATCATATTTTTTTTTTTTTTTTTATTTTATACTGTATAAAATTTGGTGAACATGAACATAAGAATAAGTTAAATTCTTTTTTATGTTACATCAAAAATATAATATTAAAAAAGTAGTTTACTCTACGTTGAAGTAAACATATTCCAAAATAAATATTATCATAAAAATAAAATCTTCTCCTGATCTATCAGAGGTAGTTATTTTGACAGATATTCGTTCTTAAGAAATGTGAATTCAAAAAGAAATTTTAAATTATTCAATATGGTTCCCTTATATTCCAAGTAATGTTTTTAAAAACATCTTGTTAATAAATTATATTAATCCATTCGAATTAAATCTTCAGTGAATTTTTAATGATTATTTCACTTGTTGTTAATAATAAATACCTGAAAGTATTTTAAAAACTAAACAAGAATTTATTTTTTTTTTCTACAGAATTAAAAGTTTACATCATATTTAAACATTTACTAACTATGGAAAAAAATCAGGATTGGTTTCATACCAAGATAATAATGTACAATACGTTTATTATCTTATTTTACACATCTTTATGGATATTGGAAAATTAACAATATTTGGTATTCCTTACACTGAAGTGTGAATAATTTCAAAGATTCCATAATAGTTCTTTGTCAAAACAACCTTCGTGCCAAAGGCCGTTTATTGATCCGTTAATAAACATCCTGAAAACTCAAAAAAATCTTGTAACTAATCCAGGAATTGTTTAACAGCCTTTCAGAACATTTTTCTTATCCACGGACCATATCATCGCCTTAAGTTTCCAATTACAATTATATTGACCGAGATAAATCTCCCTTGGAAGCAAGGAACGGCTATCTAATAAGCACTTGAGCATAAATCTTTGCATTCAGCTTCTTTCTTTTTTTTTTTGTAACGAACAACTTCCAGTTGCTTAAACATGTATTGAACGCGTGTGATGCAAGGCGTTCTTAACACTTCCATTTAATTAAACAGTTTGTGTTTCACAAAAGAAGTTAGCAACTGCGTGAAGCATGGCATGGTTTAAAACCTCGATTTGCCTCAGATAGTGGGGCAAATTTATTGTAAGTATCAATCAATTTGAGCGAAATTTGTTCTATAAGCAACAGCTGGACAATGTAATCGCTGTTTATTCAGACGTGGCTTAGATACTTAAATGAAGCAAAAAAAAAGTGATGGAATATGTTTGTTTAGCTTCCGAACTTTGCATGTTTGTTTATTTTAAAGTGATTGTTTAGACAGACTCACGTTCTTATAAAAGTTGAATTCAAAAAGAAATTTTAAATAATTTAATGTGTTTCAAAATCTTATTCCAAGTTATCTTTTTAAAAACATCTAGTTATTCAATAATATTAATCCATTCTAATTACATTTTGATGACAGTGGAAAACTCACTGACGTTTTTAAACGATGTAACTCTTGTTAATAATAATTAGTTGAAAGAGTTTGAAACAACTATACAAAAATTCATATTTTTTACGGAATTAAAAGTTAACATCATATATAAATATTTACTAAATATTAAAAAAAAAAAACAGAATTTGTTTCATACTGATGATAATGTACGATACATTTATTATCTTATTTTACACATCTTTATCGATATGGGAAAATTAAAAATACCTGTATTCCTTACACTGAATGTGAATAATTGCAAAGATACAGTTCTTCTCCAAATCAACTTTCGTGCCAAAGGCCGTTTATTGATTCGTTAATAAACATCCTGAAATTTCAAAAAAAATCTTGTAACTAATCCAGGAATTGTTTAATAGCCTTTCGGGACATTTTTCTTATCCACGGACCATATCATCTCCTTAAGTTTCCAATTACAATTATATTGACCGAGATAAATCTCCCTTGGAAGAAAGGAACGGCTATCTAATAAGCACTTGAGCATAAATCTTTGTATTCAGCTTCTTTTTTTTATAACGAACAACTTCCAGTTGCTTTAACTTGTATCGAACGCGTGTGTGATGTAAGGCGTTCTTAACACTTCCATTTAATTAAACAGTTTGTGTTTCACAAAAGAAGTTAGCAACTGCGTGAAGCATGGCATGGTTTAAAACCTCGATTTGCCTCAGATAGTGGGGCAAATTTATTGTAACTATCAATCAATGTAAGCGAAATTTGTTCTATAAGCAACAGCTAGTCAATGTAATCGCTGTTTATTCAAGCGTGGTTTAGATACTTAAATGAAGCAAAAAAAAGTGATAGAATATGTTTGTTTAGCTTTAGAACCTTGCATGTTTGTTTATTTTAAGTGATTGTTTTGACAGACATTCGTTCTTATAAAATTTTTAATTCAGAAACAAATTTTAAATAATTTAATGTGGTTCTAACTCATATTCCAAGTAATGTTTTTAAAAACCTCTAGTTATTAAAAAATATTAATCCATTCTAATTATATTTTGATGACATTGGAAAAACTCACTGATGTTTAAAGAAAATTTAAATAATTTTAAATAATTTATTCAAATTTATCTTTTAAAAACCTCTAGTTATTAAATAATATTAATCCATTCTAATTACATTTTGATGGCATTTGAGGGAAAAACTCACTGGAATTTTAAACGCTATAACTCTTGTTAATAATAAATAGTAGAAAGAGTTTGAAACAACTAAACAAAAATTCTTATTTTTTACGGAATTCAAAAGATGACATCATATTTAAATATTTACTAAAAATGGAAAAAAAAACCAGATTTGTTTCATGCCGATAATAATGTACAATACATTTATTATCTTATTTTACACATCTTTATGGATATTGGAAATTTAAGAATATTTGGTATTCATTATACTCAAGTGTGAATATTTGCAAAGATACAGTTCTTCGCCAAAACAACCTTCGTGTCAAAGGCCGTTTATTGATTCGTTAATAAACATCCTGAAAGTTCAAAAAAAAAAAAAAAAATCTTGTAACTAATCCAGGAATTGTTTAACAACCTTTTGGGACATTTTTCTTGTCCACGGACCATATCATCGCCTTAAGTTTCCAATTACAATTATATTGACCGAGATAAATCTCCCTTGGAAGAAAGGAAACGGCTATCTAATAGGCACTTGAGCATAAATCTTTGTATTCAGCTTCTTTCTTTTTTTTTTATAACGAACAACTTCCAGTTGCTTAAG
Source organism: Caerostris extrusa (assembly GCA_021605095.1). NCBI lineage: Eukaryota > Metazoa > Arthropoda > Arachnida > Araneae > Araneidae > Caerostris > Caerostris extrusa. The sequence goes on from BPLR01012539.1 coordinate 26,162, forward strand.
CTTGTATCGAACGCGTGTGATGTAAGGCGTTCTTAACACTTCCATTTAATTAAACAGTTTGTGTTTCACAAAAGAAGTTAGCAGCTGCGTGAAGCATGGCATGGTTTAAAACCTCGATTTGCCTCAGATAGTGGGGCAAATTTATTGTAACTATCAATCAATGTAAGCGAAATTTGTTCTATAAGCAACAGCTGGTCAATGTAATCGCTGTTTATTCAGGCGTGACTTAGATACTTAAATGAAGCAAAAAAAGTGATAGAATATGTTTGTTTAGCTTTAGAACTTTGCATGTTTGTTTATTTTAAAGTGATTTTATTATCGATGTTTGATTTGTTTAAAGGTTGAACAATTTTAAGGTAAAATAAAACTTCAAATTCTGCTAAAAATATTTTATACAATGTATTGAATTAATTTGAATAAATTTACTCAGCTTGGTGATAAAATGTGCTATTCTTAACTTAACTACATCGCACAACAAACATATTGAAGTTTATTGATGTGATATTTGTTAAAAATTAATGCAACCTAATTGCAAAGCTTTGTTGAGCGTAACTCAATATAATTTTGCAATTTAAACAAGATGTTAATAATATATTCATAAAACGCTTAAGATGCTGCAATATGTTATATAAACATTACAAATATGTCAAATTTGAATTAAATAATTTAGTTTATCACCACATTTTCCCACAAAAAGCTAAAATCTTTAACTCAAAGTTTATAGATCCTTCTTTCAAGGAAGAGTGGACCCCCTCCTTGAAAGAAGACGTTAGACTTTGGACGTTGCACCTTTCTTTCAAGGGCAGATTTGAACTTCGTACGTTTTTTTTTTTTTTTTTTTTTTTTTTTCTTCACCTTTGAATTTTTGAACCGATATTGTAGAACAGAAAGAGAAAAGAGAGTGTGTAGAGTGAAGAGTTCTAGGCAGGCAGTAAGTATAAAGACCCTTAAACGAACTGGCTTTTAAGATAATTTTGTAAATATTGATTGTATTTTGTGTGTAGTGTAGTGCTGTCATTGCAATTCTAATAAATAGGAGCTAAACAGCGTTTTTATTATGAGAAATAATTTAGTTTGTATTCACGAACATCAGTGAATCAAACCACACACATATCTGGCTCTAACTTGTATTCTTACGATCCATTAAGGCATTTTTGTTTATTTTTGCTACTAAAAATATTAAAATTGATTTTTTTTTTTTAAGTAGTTAAAAGGGAATTAGATTTATGAATTTAGAGAAATAACACTTTTAGTTTAATAAATTAGACAATATTTTTATAAATTTTTCTCGGATAGTTTTAAACCTACTTTTTAAATAAGTATTTAATTAAGGATCTGTAGGCTGAATTATTTGTAAAATAAAAAGTAACATGCTATCAGAATTTTTATTTATTTATTTGGTTGAAAACATTATTTTAAAAGTACAACCTTAAATTCTAAAAGACATTCTTCAATTCATCCAATTCTTGTAATATATTTCAGTAAGTATCAGACCAAATGGGATAAATATTATTTTTATTTTAAATAAGAATTATCTATCTTTAAGAGGAAAATAAAATACTTTAAAGTGAAAATTTACTTTATTTAATACATAATATTAAAATTGCTCGATAAAGGAAAATTTTAGTAACATATAATTTATCAGAATATAGAAGATACTTCAAAAAACTGTTTTAATAAATAAAGAATTAAAACGAATGAACAGTTAAAATACTTAAAAAGTGATTTACTGAATTGTGGTTAAAGTTTAATTAAATAAGATTCCTTTAAAATAAAAATAATATACGTCAAAATCATTAATCAACATTCTTTTTTTTTATATGAATAAACTAAAAATGGTTCATAATTTAGGAACATATTTGTTTAAATGTATTAGCATAACTACATTTTTTTTTAAAATTTGATCTGTTAATAAAAGTTATCTTCTCAAAAATAGAAAAATAAATTGTCCTTTATTCTCATAACAGAATTTGCTTGGCATTATTTACTTGCCACACATATTTATCTTCTGCAAAAGACTCAGACCAAATAAATATCCACAACACACAAAAGGAAACAATAGAAATTGTTTCGGGATAAAATATGAAACTTACAATAACACTCACCAGATATGAAATTCATTTGGTATCGAAAGAAGAATATTCACATTCAACAGTCTGTGAGGAGGGAAAAATAGAGGGAAAAATTATCTAATCTCAGAGGAATCTCCCTAAGTACCTGCTGCTAGCAGCAAATGTTTAATCTTCTTGTTTTCAATTTGAACTCGATAAGAAACTCCAGAAAGAAGATTATTGTGTTTCTGGCCGTGGAAAGTTTATCGACTCACCTCAAACAAAGGATGGTATTAGCATGGCTAGCGACGGCACACTGACGGTTTATTGCTTCATTAGCGTGCTAATGAAAAGCTATTGTGAAAAGAAGAATTCCCTTTATTCTAATGGCGTCCGTGTGACTTTCTCTCCCATTGTGCTCAGAATTCCATCTGCAAGTATTATTCTTTTTCTATGCGGTGAAACCAACCTTTTTTCTTTTTTAATTCCTGGATTCTTTTTAAAAAAAATTATCACTGAACAAAGGGATTTCTGTATAGTTTGTTTCATGTGTAGGGACATTATGGGGAATTTTGCTTAACATGAAAGCACTAAATTCTTAGTTTTGTACATCACAGATAAATTCCGTAATCACAATGGATAATATAATGGCTTCGAAATTTTTTCCTTTTAAATTTAATTGCATTTTTAATACAAACATTTTCTGCTAGTAGAGGATTTAAAAAAGTAGAATAACGTATAAGTGAGAAAATAAAAGTTTTAAGAAATTATTTTAAAATAAGTAAGAGAGAAAAGTAAATTTGTTGAGGGTTTAAGGATAATTATCAAGAATTAGTAAGGTTATTATTAAGGATATTAAGGATTATTTGCCTAAGGTTTTGCTTGGTAATATTTTAAAAAATCAACTTTTCAATTAATAATCTAATTGAAAAACATTTTTGTTAATGTCTAGAAAACCAAGTTTCTGCTCTAGCATTTTTAAATAAATGAAAGCAACAGTAAAAAATTTTTAAAAAAATCATGAAAGAAGATTTTAAAATAAAATATATTCTTTAAATTATTAAGAAGTATGCTCTTTAAAATTTTTATTTAATGCAATATTATGTTGTTCAAATAATAGTTTGCTCAGTTAAAATGTTTCTCATTAATTTCTAATAGAGTCTAAAATAGAAAGTTTGTTTTCAACTTTCACTTGTAAGTAATTACATTAGAAAGCTTTTCGGATCATGTTAGCATATTCGGAAAGCTTTAACACCTTTATTTTAAATTATCTACAATATTTATATTTAAATAAAAATAAAAGTTTAGAAATAATTCGTGTTTAAACAGAATTGAAAAGAGTTGTAATTATTGCCTATTAAATTAATCTACTAATTACTTTCATTAGTGCATAAAACTTTTAGAAAGCATAATAATTTGTTTTCATTTTTAATAAAAAAAAAAAAAATTAGATATGTGGAATCTATATTTTATAGCATCTTAAGATGCAATGTTTTCATAAGCAAACCAAACTGAATTGAATGTCTTTAATACACGATATAATTTGACTCGCAATTTATATTTTTCTATAATGTATTAATATTGTATACTCAATGAAAAATTTGTTTATTTTTTATAAAATACCATTATCTGCTTGTATTAGTTATTTATTTATTCTTTTCCCTTGAGCACAAATAAGTACATTTAATTTTTATAAATATAATTAATATCATTAATAAAAAGAACAAAAATTGATTATAAATTATTCACTATAGAATTTTTCAACAATAAAAATATAAATGTTATGGTTTGGCTGCCATAATAATGGTATTTACGGTGTACAATTATTAATAAGAAAATAGCTTAAAGTAGTATTTTGACTGTCAGTGTTGTTGGTTTAATTGAGCAAATCGTTACTATTTGACAAAAATAATACCAAATATATTAAATATATTTAGTTTTAATAATAAATACCCGGAATAATAATGAATAATTTATGAACGGAATGTGTGAAAGGATTTCATTCATTAATTACTATTAACAACTCAGCAGCCACTAATGTTGATGTTATAGTTTTTTTTTTTTTTGTGCCCTTTCGTTTCCTCTGTTTTTTTTTTATTGTTTTTTTTTTTTTTATTTTTATTTATTTATTTGCTATACGAAATTCCTATCAATACAAAATGAATACATCGCAGTAAAACGAGAAATTAAATCATTTTTTTCTTATTGTAAAAAATCTTCCCCGAAGAGGTTGAAGAAAAGTTGCATAAGAATTCGTAGTACTTGAAAAAAATCAGATCAATCGTTTGAAGAAAAGCGAAACGCATCTTATTATTTATTTGCTTTAGAAAATAAATTACATTCCTTTGAAAATAACTCTTTGAAGTCGCATGCTTATAAAGAATTAAGAATATGTGAGATAGTTTATTTTGTGAGATTTATCTCAAAGTTTTAACAATTTTGTTTGTAAGCAAATTTTTCTTTTTAAATCTGGCAGAAATTCTGAATTTCTAAAAAAATATATGCAAAGGAACTTCTTTTATTGGATCAATTCTTCTTCGTTTCTGAAATCATGGAAATATATATTTTTTTTCCTTTATGCTTCTGCATTTACATAAATCTTGTTTGCCTGGGATTTTCAGTAGACTATACTAAACAAGCAATGGATATTGTAATACGTCTGATAAACCATTGCTAAAATGGTTATCTTTTTTTCTTCTTCAATATTTTTAACAAAATCAATAAAAAGAACAATATTCCATCAAATAAGTTTTGATTTAATCAAAATATACTTCAAAAATAATAAAATAAATGCTATATATTACTTTATTTTCACATCATGAATGGACACAAAAAGGTGCAATAATAGGGCCATCCGTACTACTTATAGCAACTGAGTATAGCCCATAAAATAATATACGTTCAATGTTAAACATAGTGTTTTATGAATGAATGTATATGCTATATATCTACAAACTATATTAATTTCATTATAATGAGTAAAGTACGTGAACGGGATTTACCAAACTTATAAAAACGATTATAAGTTATTGAATTCATTTTCTTCATCGCATTTTTTGTGAAATACCTCTATACATCTATAGTGAGAAACTATTGTAAATAGACAGGAAAAGGAGAACAAACTGTGAACATTTTTATGAAAAGCAGAATAAACTTTGGACATTTTATGAAAAGCAGAATAGACTTTGGACATTTTTATGAAAAGGAGAACAAACTGTAAATTTTTTTTTATGAAAAGGAAAGCAAACTGTGAACATTTTTATGAAAAGGAGAACAAACCGTGGATATCTAATAGTCGTTAATGTCAGATGTCAATGGTGTGTTCACTGAGATCACTAATAAGATATTCTTCTTCTTTTTCATTGACGCAACAGCTTCATGGAGGGTCAAGGCTGTCTGCCTACTGGCTAATTTCTAGACAAGAGATGTTGTTTTTTTTACGAGGTAGGGTTGTGAACCCTATACCAATGCTCTATAGTCATATTAGACCCGGACCGACGGCTTAAAGTGGATTATTAAATACTTCAAACATCCATGGAACGGGATTGACTCAATCCAAAACCTGCGGCACAAAATTCCAGAAATTAACTATACACATATAATAAATGCTGTATTAACCAGGATGATATATTTAAGATTCACTTTTATGCTTTATGTCACGTCATACAAAAATGTTTAGCATAAGATTAACTTTTTAGTGTGTGGCAGCAGTAGAGTGTTATAAGTTCAAATTTATGTTGGTTTGTTTTCGTATATATTTTTGCAAAATAAATGTCATTTGCTTGTATCAACTTCCTTCACACCACTCATAAACACCTGCTTCATTTCTAACATTTTAAATCATACTTTTCCTTGTATTTAGCCTATATCCTTATTTTTCCTTATATTAGCTGCCGAAATTTCTTTTGTGAAAGTTTCAAGGTAACGAGTTACGCCGAATCGAAATAATGCCATTAGTTCGTAAGTAGCTTCCGATGATTAAGATAATCGGACAAGTCCTTCTGCTTAGTTTGACTAAGAATAGTTAAGAAAAAATCGCTAGCCTAGGTCTCGGCCACATAATCTTATAAAATAATAATTTTGTATATAAAATGAGTAAAGGTAACATTTTGTTAATAAAAATAATTTTTTATCTCTTAACTCACCGAAGATGTTATTGAGCATATTTCATTCCTTGTTTCTTCTAGCCAAAGATATTAAAAAGGCAATAAAAGACTTGCTCATTTCTGCTTCCCGCCAAGGGCAACTGTGAGCTAATTTAAAATTTCAACAGATGCGCAAACTATTTTGAAATCTTTATTGTCTCAATCACTTGATCATTTATTATTGCTAATTTGAAAACGGAGTTAGGTTTTGAAAGCTTTCATTCAAAGGAAATAAAAATGAGATAGTCTCGTGCATTGTAGAGCCAAATATTAAAAAACCCAAAATGCAACTTAGATTAATTAGTCCCTCTTCGTATGCAGTATTCGAATAAGATGAATATAATACCAAAAAATTATTTCTTAATAAAATAGATTTATTGAAACAGAAGGAATCTTTATAAAAACCAGAACAGCTTTCAAGTGTCTATTATTTCTGCCTACACATTTTTCTCAAAAAAATCAAAATAATATTGCAATATACGCAAAATTGGTGGGTATGAAATAACTTATTAGAAAAATAGATGCGTCAAATGTTATCTAAATCACATTCAACAATAATTATGGAAATTTAATTCAACTTTTTAAAGAAGATGTCATCTATAATTCCCTGAAATGGCTTAAGAAGACTAAAAGTATTTCAAAACTGGTGTTATTTTTGTCCACATCGTAACCGCAAAAAATTGGCAATTCATATCAGGGAAAACTAACAATGATTGAAAAATATACTGTCATTCAATAAAAGTCGATTTAAAAGTCGCCCAACAGCAATTTTTTGTACACCAAAGTGAACAAAAATTGATGCAGAGAAATGTTTGTTTATTGTAATTGTATTTATGTACATAGAAGATGCCTTTCTGAAAAAACTCCTTTTATTATTGAGCAATCTCACCTCATTTCAATGATAATTGATAAATTAGAGAATAAAAAAATTGTAATCACCTTAGCTATGCAGTTGTGTATTACTGTTGAAAAATTAATTGACAGAATAATAGCATTGATGTCATTTGAAATGCGAGAAAGAGAATAGACAATATCAACACTTAAATATCAAATAAGATTTTGTAATACACATGATGAACGCTGTCGTACATACAATGCCGAAACTTAATGCCTACAAGATATTATTTATCGGCGATATGGAAACATGCCTCTACGTGCATTTTAGAGCACCTAAGAATTATAACACGAATTTGAAGGGAAACCAGAGTGAAAGAAATATATCATGGAAATATCAATAATATAGCAGCAAAAAATGTCAAAGTAATTATACTGACTCAACTAATTTTTGTAATGATGCACTACGCGCCTCCACCAATTTCAACTCTTCCAGTTTACTCCGCATTATTAATCGCAAATGGATAAATGTAGGATCTGGGACCACAAATACAAACAATATTTATTCTATAAATTATATTAGAACTTATAAGAATAAGCATGTATTAATGATAATAATCCCTCTAGGATCCTGTGCAGACATCACCCAAATTCAACAATCTTACGTACAAATGATATTGTTATTCTCCTGTTGACTAACGAATAACAAACAGTTTGCAGTTATAATGTAGAGCCCACCGATTGTATTTCTTAGAACATTAATGTTGGTAATATAGAACATATGTTGTCCAAAAATAGAATCTGTGTCCAGCTTATTTATTTATTTATTGCTTATTTTGATATTCATCCTGACAGCAATAAATTGACCACAGAACAAGCTTCTGAAAGTTGTTCAAGTGCAAAATATCGATCCTTATTACAAGCAATGAAGATGACACTCAAAAAAAATAAAATTAGTTGCTACAATCCAAGATTGAACAGACAACATCCAAGATGATTCTGATAGCCCTAAACTAGCATTGAGAGAATATTGCTCGCATCCAGACCATCACTCTCCCAAAAGACTGGGACAGTGATTTCATTAAAGTTTTGTATTTACGCTTCAAACAAAATTTTACTCTGGCTATCTAAATTTCCCATAGAGCTAGACTAAAGAAGAATATTTTTTATGTCACATGACACTAAAAATAAATGTTTAACTTAAATGTCACTTTAGATCTGTGGTAGCAATAGATTGTTCTTATGATATTACAGACAATTTAAAGTGATGTTCTTTTGTAATAGTATTTCTTTCGGAAAATAAATTTTATTTGTTTGTATCAACTTCCCCTATCCATTATAATGTTATTTTTAATTATATTCATCCTTAAATATATATTATACTTACAATTTGCTTGCAAGGATATTTGCAACTAATGCCTCAAGAAGTAGTATTTGGGATACTTACCTTCCAGCGTCGTCTTCAAATTCGATTGACTGACTTTCTAAGTTCAGGATTTATCATACTCTTTTACTTCCTTTACGTCTGGCTCATTCATCTGCTTCAGAAATGATCTCCACTAAAACGATAGTACTAATTGAATTTCCTAGTTTGCTTGTTTTAATGTTTATAGTATTTAAATAATAATCGTGTTCTAAAGGTTTATGATAGTATAGAAGTTGCATTATAGCATATGTGAAGAAAGATTATGGGATGAAATAATAAGTTCCACGTTGCAAAGTTTAATTAAGAGAAATTAGTATTTACATATAATATACAAATAAATGGAATTATACAGAATTAAATTATCACAGCGGTATAGCGAGCTACGAATTAACGTTCCATGCACGAGGTAGTCAAGTGAACTGAATGGTGAAGTTCTGTAATAAACAGATCAGTTGTTTTTAGTCCGCAATGCAGTGCAAAAATAATCGATTGAAGGCTTGTCCATTAGACTTCACAGTTCAGACACCACAGGAGTTTACGCAATAAACACTAAAAATTACTTAATCAATGATGCTCAGAAAATAAATATCAAATAAGAAATTAATTTTTGAACTACTCTATTTTATTGTCCTTATTTTCTAAAGCCCTACAAAAATATGTCCAGATATATTTTTTAATCATTTCCTTAATTTTACTACTGTTAAAATTGATGTTTTCTATACAGACATAATTCACTAATTACTTTTAGTCAAACCACTATTGATTTGCCAACTTACCTTTTCCAGACGAAATCAGAAGAAATCAAATCGAAGAAGAACTTCTTTAAAAGATAAAACACATTTAACAGTTCTTTTTTATTTTTATGGCGAAACGAAATAATATTTCTCCTTTTAATCCACAGTTCCAACTAAGCTCATATATTTTTATTTGCGAGGTTCCATTTTCATTGGAATTGACGAAATGCTTAAGCGCAGTTTTCTATTAATCTTGTATTCATTTAGCTGTTTCCTTTTCTTCACAATGAAATCGACATTGTTTACAAGCATACTTTATTGTAGTTTCTGCATTATATGAGTTAAGGAGAACTCTTTCCCCCTTTTGGGGAATAGAGAATTCAAATAAAGGGGAAAAAAACACATCCTGTCTTATTTACTTGATTTCGTATGAAAGCTAAAAGAAGGAAGAAAAGTGCGAATGGATGATTACAGAGACTTTCGGCTTTGCATTTACTTTTTAGAGTGGTTATTGAAATCCAAATAAATTGTTCGTCAACGTTAAAAAAGATTTAAACAATTTTAATATGTTAGGTGTTAAGGATTTTTGACTTGTTTTCTCAACATATTAAATTTTTATCGAGATAAATTGGATATAACCTTTATTTGGTAAATTGGAAAAATATTTTGACCTGGAGAAATTTTGTTTAATAAAAGTTTGTTGTCTGCATTGTATATTAATTCATTTAATTAAATGAATTTATGAGAGCAATTAATTGTATAAGAAAATGACATGAACTATTGTATTTTTGTTGGCTTAGATAAATAATTTATTTTAGACTTAATTAAAACAAATAAAAATTCTTCCAATGCCAATTTTTATTATATTATATTTTTCTTCAATATTACGATTAATTTCTTTAAATTTGTTCAAATATTTCTTTTTTTGAATATTGGATATTTAATGAGATAAAAATATTTTCTGCATATTTGACATATCAAATTATTTTCTCATCGTATTTTTTCTAATCTAGGTATTTAAAAATTATCTCTAATATAGCCATAAGGCGTGCATGTATTCGTATTATACACAAGTTTCTCAAAATTCAGAAAAATGATTTGAAAATTTTTGTATGTTTAGATTTAATGGAATTTGTAAAAGCTTTAATAAAATAATGCTTCACATATTAAATACCTAGCAAACCCGTGAGTCCACAAAAGTAAACATACCAAAAAAGATATATTTTGTGTTTATTGTGTGTTCAGCTTCATTAAAGAGAATATCCAATATGGAATCTAAGAACTTAATAGTTACGATAGCGATCCCTCTTGCTGAAAATGATATGTTACGAACAAAATACACCTAAATAATTCTGTAGGTAACAAAGCCCGTGATTATAGTAACACAATTCACAAATACTTAAGGGTTGTAGGATGCAAGTTTAGTGCAAAAAGAACGGTCCTGTCATTATATACTGCAAATGGTCTGCTTAAGAATATGAGTTTCCATCAACCTATCTCTATGAGGTATTAACACTATCGACTTGTAGGAGAGTCAACAGCTTCCATCGATACCTCTACCTCACACTTACATTGAACCATCAAATCTGTATATATTCTGGATATGACAGCGTTAACAAAATTTCCCCCTTCCCTCATTCTTGAAACATGTTGCAAACAAAATTTGGACTAGGTATCTATATCCGGTCTATATCTGTAAGCTTCTAAATTTCAATCTGAAATCAGAAAAGAGTACAGAAGTCTATTCACTTGTACTCAAATTGATATGTATTAAACTTTTTGTTTTATGGAGTGAGGAGAGAATAAACACACAGTACTGTTCATGCATTTCAATACTCCTTCGTGTACACTGGATGTCCTTCTTCCAGTGATTGCTACAAGAAAAGAATTGAACTGGATTGGAGTAGAGGTTCTGTGCTTCCTTGAATTTAATTGCAAAAGTCGGTAATATACAGCACTTGTTAATCTAAATCTTCCTCTGCTGTGTCTTCTAGAAGCTGATTAGAAATGAATGTTGTTGTTTCATATCCCACTTGGTCGGCAACAACATCTGACCCAGTCCATAAAGACTTGTGTTTTAAATGGAAGTCTTTATAAAGGGTAAAAAACACAGCTTCTTTTTTCCTTGACCTTACTGCACAGACATGGGGCAACCAAAGGGAGAAGTCTGACTTACCCCACCCCATTATGCCTCCGGGCAATGGGTACCCATTGTATTCACCTTTTACGAGATGGGTTGCAGTGGGGCTATTCTAACCCAGACCTCCAAGGGGATAATAAATTCTATAGTCTATGAATCACAGAAAGATTCACGTTTAATTATTTCGTTACATTTCGCTATTTTGACCTGTTTCAGTTTGTCCATTGACTTGCCAATGTAATTATTCATTTAAGTAAAGTGAATTACTCATACCAAAACAAGGTTATCGAAATTTCACTATTCACCTTCTATATGCAGAAATTGTAGACTTTTTTTATAGCCTGTTTAATCACCTTTATTCAATTCCTTCTATTAGCTCACACTCTCCCTATATATATCTTGTTCAAATTTTCAATCGATAATAAAATGCTTTTCATTCCTCCATTCAAGTTCAAAAATTTTTTTCTGAACTTGTAGTGGATGACACTTGATGTTAATACAGTTTTTCAATTATTAATTCGGTAATTAAATTTAATTCATTATTTTAATTGTTTTTATATTTAAGTCGCATTTATGTACCAATAGATGGCGCCAGATAAACTTAAAAAATGAATGAAAATAATTTATAAAAGACTTTCTGCAATATGGTAAAAAAAGTAGGAATTGACTTAAAATTTTTTTTTTTTATATTAATTGTTATTTTTATTTAGTTATTGAAAAATTATTCCCATTAGTAAACACACAAGTTTATTAAATAAAAGAAGAACAATTCTTTTTTCAAATACTGCTTTATATTTATTTGTAACACTAGCTTTAGGAGACAATTTTTAGTTAAAAGTAGGTAAAATATTTATAATTTAAGTAAAATTCTTGAAAATCGCCAAATAACGTGTTACACAATTTATTTGCAAAATGCCGAATTTTATTCGATTGTAATCAATTGACAATCGGTATTTAATAAATATAATATTAAAAATAAAACAAATTCATTTATAATTATTAAATTATATAAAAAATAAAATGAAAGAAATTTTTGTATTTTTATATGAAAGAAAAGGTAAAACTAATTTCCAAAGTGAAAAAGAGGAAGTTAAATTAAAATTTTTAAGAGCTATATTTCTGAGAGATACATTTTCTTCTCTACTGCTTTCAGTTGAACAAAACTCGATACAGTGTCCTTCAGAGTCATAAAAGTACATTTTGCTGTAAAGATTAAGATCCAGAAATGAGAAAACCTACTGTTGAGAGCATACTGATGAAATTTGCGTATTTTATTTTACTTCTTTCAAGTGGTAGTTGAAAATTTACATAATCACATGAAATGCGGTAGTTTTATGGAATGTTTCGTGATGGCAGCATTTATCTTTAAACATATTCTTTCAAATTTCATAACATGGGGTCATATACTAAGCCCACGAAAGCGAAGCAAGGAAGAGCCTGAATGCAAATAAAGCTTGAGAAGATCCATTCGTAATTTTCCTCGTCGGAATTTAAGAAGATTTGGCAAGAAGAGCCACACTTCATTGCACATGCCATCTCTGAGCTCCATTCTTGATTATGAAAAGCAATGAGAAACGTTATTATGGTGGGTTACCAAATGCTAATGCCAGGAGGAATTTTAACGAGTTCTCAGATGCATTCCTGTGGTAATTACTGAACGCTAAGAATTAATTTATTCGTGACCATCTGTTAACTTGCGAAATAGGGTACACTTATTAAATAAAATGACCGTGCCATAAAACAAAATGGAGTTTATATCTTTTATAAAACCAATTTTGTGCTTGGCTGTTGATGTCGCCTCATAATACTTAAATATTCACGTTCGATATTTGTTTTGCTTAAAAGCACCAAAATTGATTTTTACTTGGCTGATAAATATTAAACACTAGATTTAATGAAAATCACTTAATTTTAAGATATAAAGTATATATTAACGTACAAGTTTCGGAAAAACTCCAATAATTACATGAAAATTTGCAATTTTTTAATAGATTAATTTTCTGAAAATATACACATTTAATACAAATAATTTAAGCAAAATATTTTAACTGATTCAGAAATGTGCAGATAGTAAAGGGATAATCTTAGTAATTAGTTCAATTAGTATTGAATTTTAATGTAAAAATGTGTAAAATAACTAGCCGAAAGTAACAAAAATATTTTTTTAATTCCTTCATAAGTATACTTCAATTAAACTGGTATTGGAATAAAAATAACAATTACTAATATTTAATTACTGAGTTTAAATATAAAATTTAATAAATGGCATTAAAGTTAAGATAAAAATTCTTTCAAATGAAAGAATCATACGTGGAAAAATGTATTTGCCTTAAAATTTATGTAAAGCAGGCGAATTTGTTTTAATAATGAAAAATGCTTAAATACAAAATGCATTTCATTTTCTCCACTTTTATTTATTTTTTTAGCTTTCACTTCGTATTTATAACTATGTTAACAATATAATACATCTTTTTAGGCTTTTTTGAATTCATTGTAATGTGCTTTCCTGTGTTTTACCCTGTGTTTTCAAATACAAATTAAGTACATAATTCCTTTCCAACATTTTGCTTCAAAAAGTTCCATCAAAACTAATGAAAAGCACTGTTTATTGATGCACCACTAAAAATAAAGTATCTATCTTAACCATAAAATGAATGTTTTTTTTTTACATTTTAGTAACTTGAAATTAATTATAAAGCTACAAGATTTAATAATAGTTTTATATTTTTAACTTACAATTCAGCCTTTCCTAATCAAGACAAAATAAATTTTTCAAAACTTCAATTAAATTTCGATTTAATTTTTTTAATTGTGCATTCAGTTTTATAAAAAAAGTTTTTCACAAAATCAGTATGATATTTAATTTAATAATTATGAAAAGATAATGAACACAAGATTAAAATTTAATGTATTCAAAATTAAAAAATTAAAATTATTTTTTTTTTTGAATTTCTTTGGAAAATTTAATGGAAGTATCTGTTATTACTACTTACTTAACTTTTGCTATTACTGCAAAATATGGAATTAAAAAAGCAGAATAATAGCTTTTAAGCAAAAAAAAAAAATCTTATTGGATTTTAACAGCGTTATTTAATTCAAATATTTATTTGATCTGATTGATACAATATATTATAATTTCAATATGAATGATTTATAGTAAATTCATAAGTAAATTTATATAAAGTGCTATATGTTATATGCTGAAAAAGATATAGTTCAAATTGGTTGAAAAAGTCTTTATTTTTAATTTTATTTGGTTATAGCAATATTTTAAAAAATATATTTTAAAGCTTATATTTAATAACATTAATAATATAATCTATGACATACACATGATATAATTCATGCTTGAAAATCATTATAAATTCGATATTAATTTGATATAATTTTTTTAAATTGTTCAAATTGTCTTATAAAAAAGCTATTTAATTTATTATAAACCCTCTTTAGTAATTATTTAGAAATATATGTATAATAGAAGATGTATTTTTAAACTTTAAATGGAATAATTTTTGTAAATGCATAAAATTTGCTCTTAAAATTATGTGTGTATATTCACCAATATCAAATATCAAAAAATGCATCAATATCAAAGAATTTTTTTTTTTTTTTTTGTTTTATAAAAGTCAACATTTGTACTTCGGATGATGTTTTAAATTACACTGAAGTGACAAAAGTCATGGGATAGCAATATGCAAATTTTCAGATGGCAGTAGCATCGCGTAGAACAGGTATAAATGTGCAGTGCTTTTGCAGAGCTTTCATTTCTGTTCAAGTTATTCATGTGAAGAGGTTTTGACGTGATGATGACCGCACGACGGGAATTAACAGACTTTTGAACGCGGAATGTTAGTTGGAGCTAGACGCATGGGTCATGCCATTTCGGAAATCGTTAGGAATTCAACATTCCCAGATCCACTGTGTCAAGAGTGTGCCGAGTATGAAATTTCAGGCATAACATCCCACCATGGACAGTGCAGTGGTCGACAGCCTGCACTTAACGACCGAGACAGGCGACGTCTGCAAAGAGTCGTAAATTCTAATAGACATGCAACACTGCGTCAAATAACCGCAGAAATCAATGTGGACGTACAGGGGACTTGTCTGTTAGAACTGCGAGGAGAAATTCGGCTTTCTTGGGCTATTCCAGCAGAAGACCGACTCGAGTGCCTTTACGACAGAACGACATCGCTTGCACGACTCTCGTGGGCACGTGAGCATATCGGTTGGTCCCTAGATGAATGGAAAACCGTGGCCTGGTCCGATGAGTCACGATTTCAGTTGGTGAGAGCTGATGGTAGGGTTCGAGTGTGGCGCAGACCCCACGAAGCCATGGACCCAAACTGTCAGCAAGGCACTGTTCAAGCTGGTGGTGGCTCCGTAATGGTGTGGGCTGTTTTTTTCATGGCATGGACTTGGTCCTCTGGTGTGACTAGACCGAACATTGACTGGAAATGCTTATGTTCAGCTACTTGGAGATCACTTGCAGCCATTCATGGACTTCATGTACCCAAACAACGATGGGATTTTATGGATGACAATGCGCCATGTCACCGGGCCACAACTGTTCGCGATTGGTTTGAAGAACATTCTGGACAATTCCAACGAATGATCTGGCCACCTAGATCGCCCGACATGAATTCCATCGAGCATTTATGGGACATCATCGAGAGGTCTGTTCGTGCCCAAAATCCTGCACCATCAACGCTTTCACAATTATGGACGTCTATCGAGACATCATGGCTCAATATTCCTGCAGAAGACTTCCAACGACTTGTTGAGTCCATGTCACGTCGAGTTGCTGCACTTCGCCGGGCGAAAGGAGTGCTGACATGATATTAAGAGGTATCCCATGACTTTTGTCACTTCAGTGTATGTATCCTTTAGAAATGGATAAAATAAACAAAAATTTATTTGAAGGCTTTTATTTTTCTTTTAAATCTGTCCCATTAGTTTTTTTAGTATAAATATTTTTTTCTTTTCTTTCAGTTTACTATTATTGTTCCTTATTTGTCATTATCTGATTGGATTAACAAGCATCGAAATATGACATAAAAGTAAGCATAAAGATATAAACATTAGTTTATCAAGTGAAAGATATTCTTAGTTATCCATTAAAATATTTCTTGCTAGACACCACAATTGAATATTTTAAACAACACTTATGTTGTCAGCCAGTTAAAGTCTTACATTTTGTACTAGCACTTTTAAAAGAAACAAAACACAATACTTACATGTTGCTTAATAAAACTGTAATCATTGTTTTTATTTTTAAAAGTTCCTTCACATTAAATACTACATTGTTCTTGTTTACAGAGTTTCGTAAATCTGAAGAAGCGAGAAAGATCTGAAAAAGAATGGTAATTATCTCAGCATACTCATCTCTCTTGCAGAATTAGTGTGCTCTTCTTTTGTCATCTATCACCCTATAAGAGACACTTATGTCCATTCATTAAGAGCTTGATTGTCTCGTGGCTACCACTTTCTCGGAAGTTTAGGATTACCCCGATTGGAAGAACTTGAGGTAGATTTTTTTACAGATCTTTGCAGAAACGCTGCTGGCAAATAAAGAATAAATCCGAATCCCCAGTCTATTTAAACAGTTTCTATTTCCAAATAAACAGAATAAAAAAAAAAATTTTTGTTGTTACTTACAATAGCAGTTAGTGGAAAAACAAAAATTTAGAAATTCTTTGTAAGATGGTTCTAATGGCTATCCGCTTTATTGTTACTTGCCACCAGATGCTGCTGCAGCATTTCATCTTATCAAACATTCAAACGAAATTTATGAAAATTAATATGAACATCTATTGGAACATGCAGAATATGTAATTTTTGTATAATTAATTATATGCAATTTTCTACAATGTTTTTTTTTTTTTTGGCAGGACAATATATGCCAATTTCTGCTAGTTTATTATATATAATGGATATGCCAATTAATTTGTGTTTTCCATTTGTATTCATTAATCACACTTAAAAATAAAAATTCAAAAACATATCACTCAAATATTGCTAAATGAAACTTTGATCGTTATTTTTACTTTAAAGTGCTCCTCAATTTAATTATATTATTCTCGAGTAAATAGTTTCGTGAAGAAGCGAGAAAATTTTCAAGAAGGATGATAATTATCTTAGCATACTCATCTCCAGTAGAATTATTCTGCTTTTCTTCGTCAACCGTCACTCCATTAAAGACATTTTCTGCCCTTTTTATTAAGAATTAAGGCCTTTTCGTGACTGCTGCATTCGAGAGAAGTTTAAGATTACCAAGGATGTAGCACGCACTCTTGAGCTAGGATTTTTTTTTCTTCGTAGTAATACTTCTTGGCTAAGAAAGAACAAACCTGAATATCTTGTCTTTTTCAGTGTCTTTCCTTTTAAAGTAAACAGAAAAATAAATGTTGTTAGGCACATTAGCAATACGTTGAAAATAGAATAAAAGATAAAAATCCATCATTAAACTATTATTTTTAAATATGTTCAGTCTAAGGTAAAAGTTTAAAAATCACTCACTACTTTAAAAGAAGCATTGTTGAACTATAGAAGTGATCTCATTAATTTAAAATTAATAATAAAAAATTTAATGATAAAAATTATTGAAGAAAAATGATAAAATTATTGTTATAAACAACAATTTTTTTTTCTTATTAAAACTGTTACTGATGTAAAAAGTTTAAAAAACCACTCACTACCTTAAAAAAGAAGTATTGTTGAGCCACAGAAGTGATACCTTTAATTTAAAATTAAGAAGAATAAATTTAATGACAAAAAAAAAATACTTTAATTAAAATAATAATATTAATGATAATAAATTTAATGATAAATAGAATAATAAATTTAATGATAAAAACATTTTAAATAAAATAATAAAATTAATAATAAATTTAATAATAAAAATATTAATTTGTTAAAATTTTTGCAGATATATAAAAAATTTAAAAACCATTCACTATCTTAAAAGAAGCATTGTTGAAATACCCAATTGATGTATTAAATTGTCATCGTTAATATAAGGATTGCTAATAGTAAGTGCAATCACAGCTTTCACATTGAAAATAAATATCTGGTTAATGTTTGCGTGTAAAGCTTGTTCCATCTCTGATCATACAATCTTTTTTTTTCATTGAAAAAATAAAAAACATATAATGTTTAGAGGTCATTTGTTTTGGCTGGAAAGTACTTTAATTTTCACTCAACACTAATCATCATTCCGATATTAAATTGACTCTAACTTTAAGGTTTCTTGAATTAGGTTTAGCCAATTTTCAATAACCAATATTATCACGCTTATAAACAGAAAATAAAATAAGCTTTTAAGACTTAGAGATTTTCTTAGTAAACACAAATTACTTCAACAAATTTTGAAATTCACACATCCTACTACAACCAAGAGAAACCTGCGTGACCAGCAATAATAAGATATTAATATCCGGAAACGTTATTAAAAGCAGTGATTTAGAATACAAATGAAGAGAAAGGGGGAAAGTCCCTTCAAATTTTAATCACTCAACACCTCACAGGAGAGGGAGGGAGGAATGTAAAATGGATAACACTCTATTCATAACAATCAAATTTAAATTAATAGAAATTTTTAATTGAAATGAAAAATAATTAAAAATAATAAATAATTTTAAAAATAATAAATTTATTGAAAAAAATAAATTAAATAAAATAATAAACTTATTGCAATAAATAATAAAAATTTTTACTTGTTAAAATTCTGCAGATATAAAAGGTTTAAAAATCACTCACTACCTTAAAAGAAGCATTGTTGAACCACAAAAGTGATGTCATTAATTTAAAATTAATAATAATAAATTTAATGATAAAAATATTGTAAAATAAAATAATAAAATCATTATAATAATAAATAATAAAAATGTTTACTTTGTTAAAACTGCTGTAGATGTAAAAGTTTAAAAACCATTCATTACCTTAAAAGAAGCATTGTTGAAACACCAAAATGATGCATAAATTGTCATTGGTAATATAAGCAATGCTAACAGTAAGCGCAATCACATCTTTTACATTGAAAATAAATATCTGGTTAATGTTTGATCTTAAAGCTTGTCCCATCTCTGACCATACAATCTTTTCTTTATTAAAAATTAAGAAACATATAATGTTCAGAGGACTTTTGTTTTTGCTGTAAAGAACGTTAATTTGTACTTAATACCAATCATCATTCCAATATTATCAAATTGACTCTAAATTTAAAGTTTCTTCAATTAGGTTTTAGTCAATTTTCAATAACCAATATTACACTATTTATAAACAGAAAAATAAACTCTTAGAGGTTTTCTTAGTGAATCAAATTACTTAATACATTTTTTATACTTATTCGAAACTAAACATTTAGAATTCGCTTAATGCATATTTCATCAACAAATTTTGAAATTCACACACCCTTACGACCAAGGGAAACCTGCGTGACCAGCAATAATAAGATATTAATATCCGAAAACGTTATTAAAAGCAGTGATTCAGAATACAAATGAAAAGGAAGGGGAAAGGGCCTTCAAAATTTAATCACTCAACACCCCACTGGAGATAGAGGGAGGGGTGGAATGTAAAATTGATAACACTCTATTCATAACAATCAAATTTAAATAATAGAGAAGTTATGCACAATACAGCGCTTTTCCTTAATGACATTTCATGAACAAATAAATACTTTTCACCGTTGTATTACGGGAACTGAGCATTTCGCTAGACGCTACTATTAGGGGGAGACACTATTCTTAGTTTGGGAAGGAAATCGGGGGCTTATCTCTGGGTAGGCGTCCCTCCGTACAAATCGTAAACTGTAATGAGGCAAGGGGAAAAATGCTTATCAGCGACTGCATTCGGAATCACGGTGGAGCTAATTGGGTATTAGCCCAATCGAGGTAATAGCCCCGATATTCCGATGCTCGAATTTCCTACGCTAATGACTCATTGGCGTAATGAAGTCCTCGTCAACGCATTTTTGCATAACGTCCTTATCCAAAAGAGTTTCTGTTCTGAGTACTTTTCACATTCCGCCTGGTACCTTTAACAGCTTTTCATTCTTCTGCATTATTGAGATGCGCAGCTGGAAGAAAGAAGTAGCCATCTTTGGTCATTTTTCCGCTTAATATTTAATTCTTATCTGTGGGCAAAAATGTATGGAAAACAAACACAAACAAGTAATAAAAAAAAAAAATTAAGTCCATTCCTACTTAATTAAATTTAATGAATGAATTAATATTTGAAAAACTGTATTAACCTCAAGTTTCATTCACTACAAGTTTAAAAAAATGTATTTGAACTAGAGTGGATAAATAAAAAAGTATTTTATGAACGATTAAAAATTTGAACAAGATATATAAATGTATATAGGGAGAGTGTGAACTAATGGTAGGAATTGAAAAAAATAACTGGAAATAAATGTTTCAAATTAATATATATCCATAGATCAAAGTAATACATAGGTCAGATACATTTTGAAATCAATAATAAACTCATATAATTTAACTAAATTCTTTTTTTCCTTTCCTATATTTGGACTTTCTTTATTTTCAGGGAAAACATGAAAGAAATTGTAAAATACGTTACAGTAAAAAATATTTTGCTAAGGAATTTCAAAAAATTAATACTCCTCTTCTTACTATCGATAATAGTTTGAATAAAGCTCAATTAACTATTAGATAGATGTTGTTAATAAAAAAATCAATAAGGTTAAATAAAAAAACAATAAGGTTAAATAAAAATCAATAAAGCTAAATAAAAAAATCAATAAAGCTAAATAAAAAATCAATAAGACTAAATAAAAACAACAAGCCTAAATTAAAAATATATAAGACTAAATTAAAATCAATAAGGTTAAATACTTTCATCTCTACATCAAACAGATTCGTTAAATTGACAAATTGTTTTTATTATAGATTAAAATAGTGTTACTGTAATCAGTGTATTAAAAAATGTTTGTAATTTATTAAAAGGATGACTATGTATTTCAAATTAACTAACTAAAAAATATTTTATCAGTTACTATGTGTTTTTACTAAAATTATTCATACTTAAAATTAACTTATACTTTAACTAACTAAAAATATACTTATACCAGTACTAAAAATATACTTATACTTGTTTTCCAATGCAATTATATCCTAACTTCTTCAATGGGGAAATTTTTTTAACATAATATTAACTTCTTATTATCTTAATTTATTACATTTTTTTTCAGTATTGCTTATATTATTATGTGTTTCTTGTAAGAATAAACATGTTTAAATTTCCTTTTAATACCACACTTCCATCTTATACTTTTCTAACCAATTTATAGTCAATGTAAAGTTGTTCTAAATCATTAACAATTCCTGGGTGCTTAAGAATAATTTTGTAATACTAAAATTCTACTATATATATATTTCTTAATGAGTCGAAAAATATATATTATTTAATACCTGATATTGTTTTTCTTGTGTGTGTGTTCTGATTTGATGAGTGCGTTTTCTCTTCTTAATTTAGAAATAATAATAAAAATATGTAATTAATAATTAATAAATTGAAATTAAATATTTCATTATTTGTTATATAAAATTATTAAAACCTATTAAATATTATTTTGTAATGTATACTAATTGAAAGGTACTATTTTTTTTTTTTTACTATGAAAAATATATGCAAAAAAAAAAAAAGGAGAATTTAAATTTAAAAAAGTTAAAATTAAACAATATAATCTTATTTATTTTTCTATAAAATTACAAAAAATGTAATAATATTCAAGAAGTTTCCTGGTGAAATTTTTTTTAGTTATTAACAGAATAATTTTTAATTCGTATTCAAAACTCAGAAAGAAAGTAAAACACATATAAAATGTTTTAAGGCTTTTTAAAAAAGACATTATAATGAATTTTTCACTTGAACATAAAAGTTACCATTTAGAGCCTACTACTCATTTGAATGTGGTCAAACATGGAGTCTTTTGTGCAATTTGGAAAGGCATCATTCGGTGCGACATTCGGCAAACACTTTTATTTAACCCTTAACGCTTCTCTTTTTCATCCGAGGTCCGAATGTAATTTAATTTCTATAGAGGCACAGCAAATTCACTTATTATCTCGGATGCAAAACTCAGAGTTGCGAATTGTAAATTCCGGCTGATATCGATCGAGACATTATTTTAAAGAAAGAGAGCGTTACGTGTTTTTATTTCCTCTTTTTTTTTTTTGACTATATCACTACTAAACCAGTGAAGAGTTTCATAAAAAATTCTGTTCTTCCATTCGACTATCCTAATATCATCAAGAGCGTTCCAGATGTGCTCAAGATATCTAGTGGGGAGAAGGTTGGATATTTCATTTACAATGCTTCTCATTGGCAATCTCTTGTTTTAGTGGCAGAAAGCATTTTTAAATAGAAGTCTTACATTTGCCATCATGCAAGTTCTTGAAGTGGTAATTTCAATTCTTTTATGTAACTCCATATATGATGGCCTTGGTACAAACTATAGCAGCCATAACAATGATGTAAATTCTTTACTTCTGAAAAATGGGAATTTGATGATTGTTTTCTAAATAAATAAAAGACAATAAAATGTAATATAGATAAATTTCTATAATAATGAATAAAATGAAAATAAAAATATAATTTTAAAACTGGAATCTATTATTTGACTAATTTTAAGCTAAAAAATTTTCATAGGTAAAATATATAATTCGTATGAGAGTATGCATTATTCTTCATCATTTATGGTTTTAGATAAAATTTTTATTTCATACAGTTTATTTTATATTTCTATTCATATGCTGTCAAGATATCTTGACTCACCTTTATTTTATATAATCACTCAATAAAGTTGGATATTTTTGAATAAAAAAATATCCAACTTTATTGATAAATAAATGATAAATTTAAAGTTACAAAATTTCTCTCATAAATATTGTCTTAAAAGTAATTCTATAAAAACGTGCATTATTCTTTATCATTTATGATTTAAAATACAATTTTGTTTTATACATTTTTTATTTTATATTTCGATTCGTATTTATTTTGTATTTTTAATCGTTTTTATTAATGTATAAAAATCTATGAAGTGAAAATTGTTTTTGTTTTAATAAATTGTCAAAAAATTTTTACTCATCTTTATTTTATATAATCATTCAATAAAGTTTGATATTTTTGAAAATTTAAATCTACAAAACATTATCTTAAGTTCCTTGAATTTCTTTTTGTAATCATATTTTTTTATTTTAAATTGTATAATTAGCACACGTTCTTTTTATGTTACTCGTATTACACAATATTGTGAGCATGAACATAAGAATAAGGTTATTTCTTTTTATGTTACATCAAAATGTAGTATTAATAAAAATAGTTTTCACTACTTCAAAACTAAAAATATTGCAAAATAAATATTATAAAAATTCAGAGAATTCTTCATTTAAAAATGTCCTCCTGATCCATAAGAGTTAATTGTTTTGAGATA